>CM048825.1:24812712-25014483 GCA_026586065.1 Dioscorea zingiberensis | reverse complement strand
CGACTAGTCTAATAAAAATAATAAACTATTATTTCGGATCTAATTGGCATGTGGAACAATCGATTAGCTCCGCAGACCAAGAAAATGGAAGCTCTTTGGAGCTAATCAAAATTTCCAAATAAACGCATTAGCTCCACAAAGCATTGAAAAATGAATCCTCTAGGAGCTAATCGGTTCCCATTTCCCTTTCAAAGACCTGACAAATTAGCTACACATACCATGTAATGCAGCTTCTCTAAAGCTAATCGGTGTTTTGGGGCAATGGACCATTAGCCCCAGAGAGCATGAAAATAAACTCTAGTGCTAATCACTACTCCTTTGAAATACCAATTAGCTCCCTCAGACCATTAAAAATGAGCTCTTCCTCAATATAATCAATCTTCTTCAAATGCCGATTAGATCCGGGTCAAGAGAGAAAAATGATGGAGTTCTCTGAAAGCTTTCAATCGACATTTTGAAATCTTGCCAATTAGCTATCATAGTCGCAGCTTGTCGAATGGTCATCGTTCTCAAAACCATTTCCAACAAATATTTGGGCTAAAAAGTAATAAAATAAATCGCACCCAAGGCCATTTCTCTTGTGTGGTAAATTCGCCCATTTAGATTATCTCTCGTATTGTTCCTCGTGGACCTTTAGAGTTCTAACTAATTAATTGATTAGGGTTGTCTTAGTTTGGACCTATAGATAGCTAGATAATGTAAATTCCCTAATGTTATTTAACAATTATTTAAGTTCCAAAACTAAAATTAATATTTTCTTTAGAATTTAACATTTGAACAAATAAATTATTGATATTTGCAAGGCCACAAATGACCATCTTAATTAATTAATTAATTAAAAAATATAATAAAACTCACTTCTTATTTATTATTCATGCATTAACTCATCAAAATGCAAAATTAATTTCACTTTGGGGCTTTTTGGTTTTGTTACATATATCATTAACAACTTAAAATTATATATAGTCCCCTAAAATTCCTATACAAAGCAAAAATTTATGGTTTATTCTCTTTATTTTGGTAGATGATAAAGAGCTAAAGTTCAGCTAAATCTATTGTATCTCTATTTTAGTTAAAGTTTAAGATATAAATTTGAGTAATTTGATAATTCCTCTTTCTAAAAGTCTTAGTTACCCTCTTTTCAAGTTGAATAATGCTAGTTTCTGGGTCTCTAAATATTCGAATACCTGTCAAATGTACCACACTAATAAAGTGGCTGTATCCACATGGTAACAATTGACTTAAATGTCAAAGAACAATACTTCTCAATGATGCTGAATGGTCATTGGGAGCTCCCGCCTCAAGCCACAAGTGACATTGTCTCGTCGGTCGCTGCATCGGCTTCATCGACGCCACCGTGAAGCTACGCTTCCACACCAATCTCTCCGGGCCTCCCATCGAGCTTCCGCTAATGGCCGACCTACCATTGCTAAGTCACTCTAACACCAAGGCTAGACCTTTGACGCCATCTCCTCTTCTTCCCTCCCTAGAGCCTTTGGATCCTTTCTACCACCATCACATTCCGCCATACAAATCCTTGAAAAACAATTTTTATTGTTTGTACAAACAAGAATAAATATCACCAATATCAAGATACATATACATGAGCATATTAGGAAATCCAAAGTGGTGCAATAACAAATCTATAAACAAAATTCTAGTATAAGCCAAAACAAGTAGTATATAATTCTTAATTTTAAAGCTACATTTTACTCTTCCCAAATTCATTTGATTGAAATATATGCTAAGCAAGAAAAGTTTAATAACATCAAGATGGGATTTAGAAGCTATGCGTTCAACACAAGCACTCTAAGAGTGCAAAGAAATCAACTTTCGTGAGTCAGCTAGTCCCTCCCATCTTGAAGCTAAGGCTTCTAGCTAAAACCCCAAATCGTAAGTCGCTTAAACTTGGAGCTAAATAACGCCCACCTGCTACAATCCCAAGTCCGCCTCCACACACCTCCTCTGAGTTCGCCCACACAGTTCCCGCTGAAGTTGCCACCACCATCTCCTACCTCACAGCTTCCCACCCTTCCCCATCTCCTCCAGGCCACCCACTCTTCCAACTCCATTGAAAGCAAGCCTTCCCAACCTCCACTCAAGCTCTCGTGGAACACTATCACACCCAGCTTCTCTCCCATCCATCCCTCACCCAATGGCTCAAAACACACCATGGTCCCCCACGCTTCACACTCGCCTGGCCCCATAGGCAAGAACTTTGAATGCACGCTCACCCACTCTCGCAGACCCTCCAGTTGCTGTCTATGATGAAATCCAAACCACTAGAGGTTCCTCGAGATCGACGACATGAGCCCCTCAATGTCGCGAAGCGAAGCTAGCCATGGAGGCCAGATAGAGGCGTTGGGCTATACAAAGCTGGGCCGCGAGAATGCTGCATGCAATCGGCTTCATTTAGAAAGACGAATGCAAGAGTCAAGGACGGGAGCTTGGGCCCCTGGCTGACTACATTCCTGAAATGCCAATCAGAAGTACTCATTCTTTGACTAAGCTCAATAGCTACCATTTGGATAGCCATAACGCCATTCGTGGTCAATGCTTCTATGTGGAAAATTTTGGATCGTAAATAAAGCATACTCTTTTCAAGAGGATATCCTTACCTTTATATCAAAGCTCCCCCATAAGTATTATTTTTCAAGAGGATTCATGCATGCGTGTCAAACTTTGTTTGGATTAGCCTCTGTAGCCTAAGTTTACCAGTATTTTTTTAATTAAGTGTTTTTTGGAATAAGAAATCATATTTGTATTGGCTTATTTCTTGATAAATAAAAATTATAAAAAACTAAAAAAAATAATTTTATCTATAAACTAAAGTTGACTTTGTAACTTTTGAAAGAAAAGCCGCATGTAGAAAAGTTTCTTACTTTTAAAAGTTGTTAATTATCACCAGCTGAAGTACCTGCTTGGTCTAAGAGCGCCTAATACCAAATATGGCGCACTAACCTACCTTCGTGATCATTCAACTTGTCATTACAAGCTCAGTACAGTAAAGTGGACACGCCTGGTGAAATTTCGGCTTGCCGCTGGAGTCTGGGTCCTCACCCCTCAATTTCTCATCGGCCGCTTGTCAAGCTAATTAAAAAGATATTAATTACCAAATTATTTATTATTATTCTGATTATATAAATATTTTTAAATTCAATATATCTCAATATAAAAAATAATAGAAGCGATTTAACAAGAAGTAATTATTTTCAAAAATCCTAGCAAATTAAAAAAAAAACCATCCAGAAAGGGCCTGAATCACACATTCCGTTCCAAAACTGTACGTGAAACTTTATAGTTGAGCAGGAAGTCAGGAACCAATATACGAGCAGTGTAAACCTACATCTCCTGCCGCCCGTCGATCTCCCACCGAGATCCTACCTCATCATCTGAAACCAAATCTCGAGATTCCGGTCTCCTCCATTTTCATCTCTGGTCGACTGGTCTCCGGATCTCTCGCTCCCTCCCTCCCTTGCCGGCTCTCCTCCGTTCTCGTTCGAGAGCTCACCATCGATGAGCCGCCGGCAGCGCGGACTGATCTTGCGGGCGCTTGCGTTCCTTTTTTTCATCAACGCGGCCTCCGTCGTCCTCTATCTACTCCTCCACCCGCGCCCCTCCTCCCCTCCTCGCCAAACCCTAACCCTAGCCCCAACTCCGCCCTTCCCTTCTCTCAAGCCATGGCCCCTCTCCCTCCTTCCTCCCATGGCTCCCGCCTCCTAATCCGCCTGTTGGCTCCTGCGAGGCCCTCTTCGGCCATGGCTTCTCTGGACTGCGTCGACCTTCTTCCCCATCTCCCTCCGCCCTCAGGGTGGTTCCTGGTGCCACCACAGCAAGACGCTGAGAAGCTCGGTGTGCGAGGGTGGAGGGATAAGGATGGATCCGGGTCGGACTGCGATGTCAAGGGGTGGGGAGAGATTGGAGGAGGTGATTGGAAGGGGGGAGGATGACGAGATGCCGAAATTCGAGGCTGGTGCGTTTGAGATCGAATTGGACATGCCCGGGGATTCAAAGGTCGTGGATAAGGCGTTCCTGGATCGGTACTTACGGCAGGGGCAAGTTGGCGTGCATACTATGCGGTCGTTGCTAGATTCCATTCGAGCGGTTGAGCCTGGGAAGCTCGGGTGCTCTCTGGTGAGGTTCTGCTTTCCATTACTTCATGCTTTTAACTTGATGTTTATACGATTGTTGTTGCTCTTTCTGAGAAACTTGTAAATAGAGATGGAGGTGGTCGTGCTATTGATGTTGTTTAGGTTGATGTCTATTTGAACTATACCCTGAAGATTTTGATGTTTGAAGAACTAGGCATCATTTGTTATTACCATGGCTTAGATCTTCATGAGTTCCTAGTATCATGGCAACAAAAATTAGTAAATCTATACAGCAGAGGAAAATGCAGTGCACTGCATTACCGACTTTGTGTATTTGTCTGTCTTTTGCATTGCTGTTGTTATTGAATTATATGCATTGTGGTTCATCTCTAATTCAATGCACAAGTCAAGGCCTATTCCCATTCAGGATTCTATGGTTTATGGAGGAATCAAGTGAAACAACTTTTGAGTGTATGTTGTACTTGACTGTCATGCCCTAGAAGTACATATTACGAATTTAGTGATGCATATATGTGCGGTTTAGGAAATTTACAATGCAAATTCTTTTTCTTTTCAAAGCTTTCATATATGCCAGTTATTGTTGAAAACTGTATATATTCCTCAACTTATCAAGTCTTCATTCATTCTGCATACTTATTTTGATGTTCCTTGTTGCAGTGGATTGAGGAACCAACAGTTTTGGTTACACGCTTCGAGTATGCAAATCTTTTCCACACAGTTACTGATTGGTACAGTGTATATGTCAGTTCTAGGATTACCGGGTTTGTCAAAACGTCCTCATTTGGTTTTTGTTGATGGCCATTGCCAGGTATGTTTCAATATTACCTTTATCATCTTTTTAATGGTCCAAGCATCTCATCTGCACTCTTTGCTCAAGAAATTGCTCTATTAGTGGACAGTTGTACAATCTATTCAACTTGCAATGACTGATTCACATTTTTGCCTTATTCCCATTTAGTCTACAGTTTGCTGTTGAAGTGTAGTAAGATTGGTCACACAAGAAGCTTATAACATTTGAAAAAAAATTTTGTATTGTAACTTTTAATATGATAAGGTCTATTAGTTCTCAATTATATGATATTTTGCCGTGTTCTGCAGAAGCATTTTAATTACCATTAGCATGTAAGCACTAGATATGTTATGGGGATAGGTTCTTATGTACATGCCAAACTTAGTATGTTATGATACTTTTTCCATTATTTGGCACTTGGCTGTATGGGATTTTGTTCACCTGCTCTAAAATGTTGTAAAAATGCTTTTGTAATTTACGCCAGTACAGTAATTGTGAACTTCTATCTGCTCGATTTCATTTCCTTATTCACATTATGAGTTGTATTAGTTAACCGTTTGTTAGGAGTTATTTGGTTTTGTTGAAGATCTGTGTTTTGATGTGTTTAAGGCCTTCATAGTTTCTTTGCTCACATGATGTCTTGGAGATGTTTGTTGTTAAAATAAGATGTCAATGCTTGAGCTTATCCTACCATAGCTATGTAAGTTAAGAAGAAACCCAGGAGGCTTTCTTCAGAACTGATGTATGTTCCAAACTAGCTGGTTTCACCTTTTGCAAGTAAAATCGATGAAAGAGAATGTGATTTCATCCTAAATTCTTCAGAATTTCATGAGTAGGGTTGGGTTTACTTTGAGTTCTAGTGCAGTTCGTCGGCTGACCTTCAATTGTGGTTTATTTTCTCTTTCCCGAACTGATGATGCATCCGCATATGAGCATATATGTGTACACGAGGAAGAGGCCTATAAAATGTCCGCAAGGCACTCATCCCAATATGTTTGACTTTCTGTATTTTTATTGTTGACGGTCTCACAACGCTTGTTAATGAAAAACTGTGGAGTTCAATAAAGTATGTACTTTCTGCATCTTATCCTTCACTATCTTCACAGGCTCCAACTTGAAGAAACATGGGAAGCACTCTTTCTACTGTCAGATATGCTAAACACTTCTCTGGTCCAGTTTGTTTCCGCTATGCAATATTTTCACCCCTGGGGTAATGAGACAGCCTTATTCAAGGGTTTGTCTGAACAAATAAACCGCTATGGCACTTCTGCAAACATTCTCCATGAAAATCCTGATGACACGAGAACAGCCCGGTTATCTGAGTTCGAGAAATGCTCAGAGCAGCATTTGGTCTTGTGGTGGATGGCATGCAAGCAAAACCATCAACAGGTCATAAATGTCCTTTTCGTGCAGGGAGGGATTATTTGGCCCATCCACGGCATACTGGAAAGGTGGAGTCTCGGTTAAGCAAATGAGCAGGAGGTATTTGATTCCGCTAGTAAATGGGCATCCAATCACCCATATGCAAAATAAACATGGCTAATGGTTTGTTTGCCCACATGCACATGAAAGAGCAGCTCCAAGCCATACAAGAAGCCTCTGTGGTTATTGGTGCTCATGGGGCCGGTCTCACCTACCTGGTCTCAGCAACACCAAACACCATTGTGCTCAGGGATCATCAGCAGCAATTATAGACGCCCACATTTTGCCTTAATCTCTAAGTGGAAAGGATTGGAGTATCATGCCATTGATCTCTTTGGATCTTATGCCGTCCCAGATGAGGTTATTGAAAAGCTCAGCATGATTATGCTAAGCTTTGGTTGCTGAAGGAATTTTGGTTTCTAGTCTGTGATATTCCATCCTCTGGGTTGCAGCTGAAGTCCAGTTTCTGTGCATCATTCCTCAAAATCACTGGACTACTTGTACAGATCACATGTCAAAGGAACGAAAGCCGGTGAAAAGAAATTTTATGCATCAAGAAGCTAACCTTCACCTTGCATTCTAGCTATTGAAAACTTTCATCGCTAATTTCTAACGATGTTGGCGGAAAGAAAAGCTGCCTCCCTCATTTTGTGTGATCTTGAGCAAATAAATTCATCATTCCTGATCAAATGACATGTTTAGAGGTTGCAAAATCTGTACACTGGAAGAGTTGAGAAGGAACTCTGTATAGGATAGAATTAGTAAGTAATAGCAAAATCTCTATTGAGAATGCTCTTTCCCATTGATATGATAATGCCTTGCATTGTATTTCTCGTGAATTCTAGGATACCGTGGGTAATTGTTCTCATGGTGTCTGTTACAAAGTATGGACACTGCCATAGAGGCCCCATTGCTTGCCGCTCTAATCGCTTAGTTTTGGTTCTGATTGAAGCTTTTAAAGCTACAGTAGTGTTGCCATCCTGTGAGCAATAATGAACAGTAATTTTGAACCCAATAAATGAAGTTTGGAATCTAATAATAATGGATTGAACCTTGTGGTATGAGACCGTGGGTACCCAGTCCACGGTACTATAGAACGCACCATTGTATTTTTGGTTGTTTTCCTTGCATGTATGCCCCTACAAAACCTGATAATTGCATTTACCTCTGTAAAATCTGTAATTGCTTCTATACCTATCTCCTACTAAGATTTTGTGTACGCCTTTTTTCAATGGTATGTATGCAGAAAAAGTATTTTTCTATTAATATTTGAATATATATCATTACAGGGGAACATATATTAAAATCATGGTTTTGAGAGGTTTACAAGCAATTTAGATTTTATGAGGTTAATTCTATAATTATAAACCTTCAAGGCTCACCGTGTCAACTGGACTGCCGCTCGTGAGCCGGGTTGAATGGGCCGTGCAAGGTACAAACATGTGGCCCAGGTAACGTGGGCTGTGGAGGGGAACAATAATTATTAGAATGGGATTTATCAAGAAAAATTTATCAAAAATAATTATTAGAATGGGACCAGTTGCAGGGTGTGGGAGGAGTCAGGCATTGACCCTCGCACACTGTTCCTTTTACTGCACCCTCCCTCCAAACTCCCCCTTTGAACCAAACAAGGGCTTAATCTCCATTCTCATCACTTTCTCACTAACTAATGATCTCTTTGTTCAACTTCTAAATAGCTTCTTAAATGGAAAACACTATTAATCCTTGTGTTGTGTGCTCTTTAGTGCTGCACTTAGATGTTCAGTCTCCATCATCTCCATCATCTCTCACCATATTAACAACTTAAAAATCCCTTCTTTTTAGTTTTTCTTCTTCTCTTTTGTTATAGGGGAAAATTGGGTCGTACATGTGGCACAATCCAGAAACTCTAAGATAGGGGACCACCCCACCGAATGATCCTCTCACTCACCTATGTGGGAGAATATCCTTTGGCAGAGAACGTGGGGAAAGGCGCATAAACACTTGGCGCCAAATATTCCCCCTAATGCACTGCCCTCAAAGAGGCACGCCAGCATGCTACCGGGCCGATTCCTCATGATCCACTGGCAGGGAGATACGCGTATGCCTTGATGATTCCCCATTACCCTGCTGGTAGGAGAGATGCTGCATGCGCTTAGTGTCTCAGACAACACTCCATGACTAACAGCTCGATCGTGACTTGTGAGGTATAAAGGGAAAGAGGAAAGAGAAAGAAAGGGGACTCTTTGGTTGGGTTCTCTCGGAGAAGACTCATCTTCAACCTCCAACTCTCTCCTTTCTCTCCCCAAAGGGCTAAACCCCTATCTCTATTTTTCTCCCTAGCTCTACTTAGAATCTCTCTATTTGAACTCTCTCCTTCCACTACCACCGACTCCATCTGACTTGATCTTAGGAGGGTCAGGGGATCAATCCGGGACTTCCCTTTACAAGGTCTCAAGGCCTACCAAAAGATATTTGTTGCCTCCTCGTGGCGGAGACATCCCCAGGTTCAAAACCAACTAAAGTCGCCTCTCCCTTTAACTTCATCCACAATAGGAGTGAGCTAGGTATCCCAACCTTGGCCTTACTCCCTCCTTTCTCAGAACTTGATCTCGTTAAAAGGCGGATCTCGAGGGACCCCCTTGTTTTGAGCATCAATAGTTTGGCACCATCCGTAGGGATTATGAGCAAAAAGCTTCACTCTAACCGATTGATGGCTAAGTAGAGGCAAGAAGAACCAAGCAAATCGAACCCCCGTGAGAACGGTGTCACGGGAAATGGTGTAGCTCCCGGCTATTGCCACCCCTCTAGGAACAAATCCAACGCTTCAGAGGGAGGACTCATGAGATGCCAAGATCTCAGCTTGCTTTCCGTATGTTTCAAGTGCCTCACAAAAAGCCTTATAGGAACAAGATCAGGCTCACCATCTCCCCGAAAGCAGCTGGAAAGGAGTATATCCAAGAATCGCTAGGGACAGTATAAGAAGTCATTTTACATGTGTCCGAGGGACATAAAGACATATAACGAGGAGAGTACCGAGACGCCCCCATAGCATCAATCACCTTGATCACGGTCTCCATTGGAGGAGTCATTCTCAACTCCATCACAAAGTGATCCTTCCTCTCGTGAAAGACAAGGCGCCTAGATATTTACTCTTTGTTAACCTCAGCCTTCGCCCTTGAGATTTTGGCGCTACTACGCCCCCTTAGGTTCTGGATGCCTCTGATAGACATGTATGACGACACTATGGATTCGACATACCATCTGGAGACTTTCAAGGCCAAGATGTTGTTACACAGGGCGTACAATGAGGATCTGTGTCGGGCCTTCCCGACGATATTGAAAGTCATGAAACAAACCGGGTGCTCTAATTTGCCTCGAGGCTTGGTCTCATCATTTGAAGGACTGTTTGGCCTCTTCACCAAACAGTTCGTGAGCAGCAAGAGACAGAACTGGAGCTCGGTGACCCTCATGCAGATTAAACAACATGATGGAGAGAGTCTCCAAGACTACATCCAGAGGTTTAACTTGGAAACTTTGGAGGTTCCGACTCTCAACTAGACGTTCGCCATCGTTGCTCTCATAGAAGGATTGAAGAAGACGTCCTTCCATTTCTTTTTAAGTAAAAGGAAACCAAAAGACATGGCCAAACTCCGCGCTCGAGCAGAGAAATATATAAACGCTAAGGAGATCTATGTACCTCCATTAGAGGAAGTCAAGCAGTATAAATCGATGAGGGACCGTCCCAAGGTGCACGAAAGCCATGTAAGACCAATCAAGCTTAATCGAGAACCCATGCTAAGGAGAACACCCCGAAGGCTAAGCTACCTCGTTTCCGGAACTACGCCTCTCTCAATAAGAGTCGAACCAACATCTTGATGAATATTGAAGATACCAAGATTCTAGTGAAACCAGCCAAGATGAAAGCCCCTGTCCGACGGAAAGATAACAATAAATATTTTCTCTACCACAAGGATTACAGGCACGACACCGAGGAATGTATCCACCCCATAGATGATACTGAAAGGCTAATCTATCGAGGATATCTCTCGCAATACTTGAGGAAGAACAAACAGGATGAGAGTCCATCTGCCCCTCAAGAGAACCTAACCCCAGCATGGGTTATCCACATCATCGCCTGTAAGCGAGCCAGAGGAGGAGAAAGCAGTTTTGCCAGAAAAAACTATGCGTGAGTCGGTCCTTAAACCAATGCATCACAAAAAGGACCCCCTCCGAAACTACCTATCACTTTCTCTGATAATGACCAGGAGGGTGTCAGCTATCCACATGATGACGCATTGGTGGTAATGATTAGAATCGCCAATTATGAAGTTAGAAGAGTCGTCATTGACAACAGAAGTTCTGTAAATGTTATTTTCTGGGATGCTTACCAAAAGCTCGGCCTTGGGCCTGAGCTGTTGTAGCCCGTAGAGTCTTCGCTGGTCCGATTTACTGGGGAAGCTGTGCAGCCAGAAGGTATGATACACCTCCAACTCAACGCAAGAACCCATCCTCGACAGGCATCGGTGGTGACGAGCTTCCTGGTGGTGAAGTGCCCGTTAAGCTATAATGTCATCCTCAGGAGACCTACGTTGAACGCTTTGCGCACTGTAGTCTCTACCCATTACCTTATGATGAAGTTCCCCACCGAGCATAGGTGCAGGGAACTCCGAGGAGACCATCAAACTGCTTAAGAGTACTACGCTGTTTTCTCTCAGTGGAAATCCCAAGAATCCATGGCCATCGAGTTACAAGAAGGGGCGGTCAACTAGTCCAACCAGCGAGCCATGCCTATGGAAGAACTAACCTCAATCCCCTTGTCCCAAGATCGGCTAGACCATGTGGTCCAAATCAGAGCTGACTTACCAATAGAGCAGAACAGGAGCATGCTGGATTTCTTAAAGAGCAATGCATATGTTTTCACATGGGGCCCCGAGGATATTCTAGGGATCAATAGAGAAGTCATTGAGTATTGCTTGAATGTGGAGCAGATCAACAAACCGGTGATCCAGAAGCAGAGGCATTTCTCCACGAAAGGCAGTTGGCTATAGAAGAAGAAGTGGGAAAGTTGTTGAAGTTTGGGTTCATTCATGAAGTGTATTACCTGGAGCGGCTAGCAAATGTGGTGTTGGTCAAAAAGGCCAATGGGAAGTGGAGGATGTGTATCAATTTCACAGATCTCAACAAGACTTGTCCGAAGGACAATTTTCCACTCCCGATGATTGACAAGTTGGTCGACTCTACTGCCGGTCACGAACTATTGAGTTTCCTCGACACTTTCTGTCGCATAAACCGATCGAATATGGCGGAAATGATGAGGAGAAGATCTCCTTTATCATAGAAATGGGAACTTATTTCTATCGTGGTGATGCCCTTCGGGGTTTCAAGCAGAATGCCGAGGCAATCTTTCAAAGTGGTCAGCACCAAAGTTTTCCAAAACCAACTCGCTTAGGAACGCCAAGCATACCGCCAAATGACATGTTGGTGAAGAGTGAAAGATCAAAAGAGCACATTGCCGACCTGGAGGAGACTTTCTAAACCTAGCGAGGATATGGTATGCCGCTTAACCCTACTAAATGTATATTTGGAGTCAAGTCTGGAAAGTTTCTGGGTTCTATGGTCACCCAGAGAGACATAGGGGCCAAACTAGAAAAGATCCGAGCTATCCTTGACATGAGCTCCCCGAAGACCATCCGGGACATTCAGACATTAAACGACAGGCTCGTCGCCCTAGGTCGGTTTATATCCAAGTCCGGGGAGAAGAGTCTCCCATTCTTTCGAGCACTGTGCAAAGGCCTAAAGGTCGAATAGACGCAGGAGTACAAAAAAGCCTTTCATCATTTGAAGGAATATCTTAGCCATCGTCAGAAGTTGACCAAGCCCATAGAGGGGCGTGTTTCACGCTTATCATGTAGCCAGTGCACTATGATGTTAGCTCAGTTCTCATAAGAGAGGAAGATGGAGTCCAAAGGTCTATTACACCGGCAAAGTGTTGAACAACCCAAAGACCAGATATCTCCCAATAGAGATGTTGATCTATGCCCTAGTTATGTCTGCCCGGAGACTGTGCCTCTATTTCCAAGCACACAAGATCATGGTGTTGACCATCCAACCTGTGAGGCAGATATTGTAGTGGCCCGAAACTTCTTGAAGGATACTCAATTGGGCCGTCGAGCTCAGAGAGTTCTATGTAGGGTACAAACCCAGAACGTCGATCAAAGTTTAAACCTTAGCCAACTTTATCGCCGAGATGACTATCACTGATGATAGTACCTCCCCAGTTGAGGGGGAGCTATAAGAACCTCTTCAAATAGATGACTCGTGGACACTATATATGGATGGATTGACTACAGGGATGGAAAACCTCCACTGCATTGAGGTTTGACTTCAAGAGCACAAACAATGAAGCAGAATACGAGGCACTGATCGCAAGGATGAAATTAGCTCTTGAGTTGGGAACCCAAGACATACGCACCCATACTGATTCATAGCTCATCGCTGGATACATGAAGTAAGCTAAGCATCTTATCTGGTAATAAGATGGGTTCACATGTGGAGGCTATAGAAACTTGCACTTTAACTTTAAGTAGTGGCTTTCTTTTAACTTTAGAAAGGACCTTTTATGTACCAAGTTTTTCATCAAACTTGATTTCTATTTCAAGACTTATACCTTTTGGATATTCCTTTACTTTGAAAGCACATCTTTCAATTTATTTTAGGTAATACCCAATTTAGTCCTTTCTATTATACCGCTTAGGTTAGGTCCTCTATTATAATTTGAGACTTTTTGGTCCTTATATTTTCAAGATTTAGACATGTCAGTCCCTAAAGACATATTTAAGGGCCTATTTAGCCGAAGGAAGGGATTGTCATTTCTCAATCGTGAAAATAGAGGGACCCTAGGGCTCAAATTATAATAGAAGGACCTAAAGTCACAAATCGGTATAATAGAGGAACTAAATTGGGTATTACATCTTTATTTTATAAATCTGAATGCGTTCGGAATGGTATTTTGTCTGATGGTCTTTATTGTATTTTCTTGCAAAATGATGTGACTAATAGTTCAATACATGTTCACATTGGTACTAAAAGGTGTAATATTAACGAGAACTCTTCCATATTATCACACCGTAGATTAGGCCACGCCTCCATTAGGGGATAAATCCACTATTTGTCCTTTTCAGATTTTACCCAAATGTTTATTTCATCATCAGACTTTGAAAAATGTTCAACACGCCCCTTTATTTTCCTCAGATTTTGTTCAATACTATCCCCGATGTCGACGCGGGCAAAGACAAAAGCGTATACATACATATGAAACACAATCTATTTTTTTAATTTTTTTTATTTACACGTGGTCGTATTTTGCTGATGTGGCATTTTTGTTAAAAAAAATGGTAAAATAATTTTTAAATGGGAATATTAATAATATAATCAATATTTTTAAAAAAATTATTTTTCAAAAATTAATAATATAATTAATT
This sequence comes from Dioscorea zingiberensis, assembly GCA_026586065.1. NCBI lineage: Eukaryota > Viridiplantae > Streptophyta > Magnoliopsida > Dioscoreales > Dioscoreaceae > Dioscorea > Dioscorea zingiberensis. Next base: position 25,000,696 of record CM048825.1, on the reverse strand, counting down.
GTTTTCTAAAAAAATATTTAAAAAAAAATTATTCTTAGAAACTTTAATAATGTTATAAATTTATTTTAAAAAACAATTATTTTTTTAAAAAATAATTTTCTAAAATAATTATTTAAAAAAAGTTAAAATTTTATTTTTAATTTTTAAAAAATTAATATATAATTAATTTTTTTAATAAAAATTGCCACGTCAACATGTTTTAAATTGTCATTTAAAAATTATTTAAAAATTATTTTATCATTTTTTTAAAAACATGTCATGTCAAAGATGCTACGCCAAGAAAATATGACTACGTGTAAATGAAAAATTAAAACAAAAAGTCATATTTCATATGTATGCCACCTGTAATGCCACATCAGTATCAGGGATAGTATTGAACAAAATGCGCAAAGTATAGGGACATATTGAACTTTTTAAAGTACAGGGATGGAAATGAACATTGGGGTAAAGTTTAGGGATTAATAGTGGATTTATCCCTATTAAAAAGAAAGAAACCTTAATTATTGCAACCTTAATTAAAACACCAATATGATTGAAAAAAAAACCATAGTTTCCACTTTTACAAGCTTCCAAAAATATTAAGTGATAAAGTAACATTTTTTGGGTAGGGACATGATTCTGACTTCTGAGCCTCTGAGAAGATGAAAGATTTCCAAAGTTATGAAGATGTCGCTGATGAGATCCTAAGTGTCGGAGCGATTGGCACTATGGTGAGCAGTGGAACAGACTGCTGAGAGAGCCATCTCTACAACAAGATGCCACGGGTGTGGAAGAAGTAGGCTGCGGTGGCAACTAGAAAGATGAACAACAATAATGGAATTACAGGGGAGACGAGTCGACGCTCACCTAACCTAAGCACCGCGATGAGAAGGAGTTACGCTTGTGGACGCGGTTTGGAGCGAGAGGGCGAAAGCGGTGGAGGGCTAAGACAATTTCATCATGGAGGCTATCACCAAATTGCATTTCAACCAACGGAGGAAGAGCACGGAGAAGGAGGATGGGAGAAGGTGCAGTCCAAGCGAAAGAAGAGGTAGAGTAGTGCCAAGCCATCGAGAAGACCACGGATTGATCTTGAACCGACGAGGAGGTCGCCACCCATGATTCACACATTGGAGGGACCGATCCAAGTATGTGGGCAATGCCTTAGGCCCGGGCATCGCGCTGATGGCTGCCGGAGAGCCATTGTTTGTTGGCGTTGCGCTAGAATAGGATATCGCGCACACTAGTGCAGGAACCCTAGGGCTAAAGAATGTCACCATCGGCGCTTCGTCCCCTGAGGCAGTGGAGGAAATGGAAATGTATGGGCGTGGGAAAAGAATGGAAGGGAGCAACGAACTGATGGCGGTGAGGACCGAAACAAGCCAAAGAACACAACCGGCAACCCAAAGAAGCGAACACGCGCGACCTTGGATGAGGACCAAACCCAATCCGAGAAGAGGGAGGTAAGATACAACGTCCACCACCTCTCAGTGTCGTTGACTAGTGCTATGATTAGAGGGAAAGAGACTATGAGACGCTTTACTATTGCCACCGTGACAGAGGTAAGAGAGGGAATGGTTAGCGCCAAGATTGTCACAAGCTCTTTATCGGCGGCGCTGAAGGGGTTCACCAACAGGGAGAACTGGAGTTGGGCCGTCAAGCCCTTCCTTGATGGTCGCTATATGGTAGCCTGTCCAACGGAGGAGGCGGCACGGGAGCTGGAGCAAGGAGGTGTCCTTCACATTCTCAAGTTCAACCTCAATTTTTAACAGTGGACGCCCGACATATGGGAGACGGAGAAGGCCGACGGTGAGTGGTGCTAGGTCATTATTCGCCATCTACCGGTCCATTGCTGGGATTGGGACTCAATGGCAATGCTCTTGAAACCCATCGAAGACCTGGTCTATGTGAATGTAAAGGGAGTGGAGGCAATGGAGCTAGTTAGGGCGGCGGTGAGGATCCGGCTTGACAAATTTCCGCCTATGATCAAAGCCAAAGATTGAACACCGTAAGCACATCTTCAAGGTTGATCTGGAGCGAGGCGAGCCCCCCTACCATGGGTTGAAGATCCTGAACTCCGACCATGCATTCCTCCACCACCCCATGTGATAATCCAAGCTCCAATGAGAGCTCCATGGCCAAAACTGAGAGAACGTTGGAAGATTCAGAAGTCAAACCAAGTCTGGAAAGGAAAGGAAAAAGAAGCTAGGCCAGAGAAGCCCCAACCAAGGGAGGAAGGGGCGGCCATAATATCGACGAGGTGATCGCAGGAGACAGCCATGGACAACCGAAAACAAGGAAAAGAGAATACTTACCAAGGACCGGTTCTCGACCTTTGACCCGTGGAAGGCCCCGGCCCGATCGAGAGGCTGGTATAATAAGGCTCGAGGGAGCCTTTCACAACAAAATTTCGAAGCGCATAAACAGGATAACGGGGCGCGCCGAGGCCTGGCAAGGGGTGTAGAGGTACGGGGTTTGGGGGAGCGGGGGGAATAAATTCAAAAAGATACAATGCAGGCGGACGTGACACCAATGGAAGGGAATGGTGCGTTGCTTGTGTTCAAAGAAGCAAGCCAACCCAGTGCGTACAAGTGGTAGCTAGAACCAAAGGGAAACAAGTCATGGGCGAGGCCAAATCCACAATATGAACCCAACTCAAGGCATGGTCAACATGGGCAGCCAAACCCAAAACCAAAACCCCTCTTTGTCACATAACCCAAATCAAGTGAACCCGCTCAACTCAACCTCGGTGGACTCAGATCAAGCAACTTATGGGGATTTGGCCCAGATGCCAAGCCCAAATGTTGTACTAATGGACCCAATTAATGAAATGAATGGCCACCATGCCAACTTGACCTACACCTTAAGTGAATCAAATTACAACCACTTAAACCCCATAAGTGATGAATTAAAGAAAGACGAAGAAAATCCAACAAGCAGCAACATCCATGAAACAAAGACAACAAACGTCATGCATGTGGGGGATGGTATTACCATAGACCTCACAAAATTAAAACCAAGGTGTTTGAGGAGAACATAGTTCCTAGGTACAAATGAGGCATGGGAGGCACTAGCGGGGGAAGAGGTCCAAGATGAGGGGGTGGAGGAAAATGGGAGATAGAGGACCCATTGCCACCGGAGGACCCTCTAACAAAATACCAAAGACCAGAGGTAGACCAAGGAAGATACAACCGGTCGAGTCTAAACCGAACAATATACAACAAATAAGGATAACAACTATAACTACCACAAGGAGTATGACGAAAAAAGATCAAGCCCACACGCCAGGTATGGACTCATAGTTATTTTATGAAGCTCATTTCATGGAATGTACGGGGATTGGGAAAGGGGAAGAAAAGATTCCTCATCAGGGATTACTTACAAGCCGAGAAAGTGGACATTTTCTGTCTACAGGAGACAAAGCTATCCACTATAGACAATCAGACTTGGCGCTCTATAGGTGGGAACATCTACAGTGAAAGATTGATGCTGGCGGTGGACAACACTCGAGGAGGTTGTTGTATTGGGTAGAATCCCACAAGATTCATGGAGATCACCGATTTACTTTACACGCTCTCCATTACCATCATTCTCGAGGACTCTAAGCATCTTTATACAAATGGATGCTCTCAACCGCCTATGGACCATGCGAAAAGAAGTCGGAAGAACCTCTTTCCGAGAATAGTCAAGTCGATAAGGATGCAATGGGATGGACCTTGGATCGTCGCGAGGGGGGGGGGGGGTGGGGGTGGGATTTTAATGCTACAAGATCATGGAGTGAGCAAAGCAGGGGTCATCGATCAGAGTTAGATGGGAGGGGTTTTGATTAGATAATTCAATCATTACAACTCTTTGATCCACCTCTGCAGGGGCGACAATTCACGTGGTCGAACGAGAGATCCACTCCCATCCTCGCGAGATTGGATAGATTCCTACTATCAACAGATTAGCTTACGGACTTCCCTAGAATATGGCAATTTGCTTTTCCTCACATTCGGTTTGATCATGCCCCAATCTATTTGTAGTGTGGGAACCAGGATAGGATCACGACCCCTTCAGATTTAATAGGGAATGGGGAAACAAGGAGGGCTTCTGGGAGATGATAAAAGAGTGGTGGATGAGCACAGACCACCAGGGTAATAGTATCTTCATCCTTACAAAAAAGCTCACTCTAATCCGAAAAAGGCTATGAAGGTGGAGCCAGGAAAACTATCAGAACTCTAGGTTACAAAAAGAGGAGCTACTAAGCCGAAAAAAGGAGCTAGATATTATCCAGGAAGACAGAGACCTCCAAGCAAGGGAAGCCACATAGTACACGACAAAGAAAAAAGAGTATGAAGACATTATTAGGGCAGAGGAGGCGCATTGGAGACAACGCTCGAGGATCACCTGGCTAAAAGAAGGCGATAACAATAAGAAATTTTTTCACGCAATGGCCAACCAAAGTAAATCATGTAACTTGATACTTAACATTAAAAATCAAGGAGAGCTCCTGGTTGACGAGCCGGATATCAGCAAAGCAGTCACGGAACACTTTATAGGCCTTATTGGCACCGCTAGTAATCAGAGATTCCTCACAAATTGGAGCCGGTTGTTTGACCAAAGACCAACACAGGACCTTCACCACCTCGATGCTTCCTTCACGATAGAGGAGATCCGTATGGCTGTCCAAGAGCTAAACCCGGAGAAGGCCCCCGGCCCGGACGGATTTCCAATGACCATATATCAAAAAGGATGGGGGTTCATAGAGGAAGACCTCGGCTCCTGCTTAGTCGTGGACCTATACCATAGACAAAGTAATAACCGGAAAGACTTAACTGGGAGCACATTATTCTCACGCCAAAGAAGGAGGTCCGATATAGAGATGGGGATTACAGCCTATCACAGCCTCATCAACCGCCCATGGAAATTATCACCAAAGTCATAGCGGAAGTGATTGATGAATCCCAAACGGCCTTCATTAAAGGCAGATCCATCCAAGACAATATCATTGAAGCTAAGGAAATTATCCACAAGATGAGGACAAGGAACGAGGGAGGGATGATGCTCAAGATTGACTTTGAGAAGGCTTTCGACATGGTGGATTGGGACTTCCTCTTAGACGTCCTACGGGAGAAATGATTCGGGTACATATGGATATCATGGATATGGGATATCTTGGTATCATCAAAGTCCAAGATTCTCATTAACGGGCAAGTTGGGGGCTATATCAAGCACAATAGAGGACTCGGACAAGGGGATCCCCTATCACCCCTCCTGTTTATCATCGCCACAGATACTCTCACTTCTATGATAAAGAGAGCAAAATTTAGGGGAACATATACAGGGGCATCCGATATGGAGAGCGGGAAGTAGATAAGATTACCTCACTACATTACGCGGATGACCTCCTAGTCTTCGGCTCAGGAGACATCAGCCATATGAGAACTCTAAAACTCATTTTCTATCTCTTTGAGGGCCTGTCGGGTCTCCGAATCAACTATACCAAGAGTCACCTCAACCCTTTCAGAATGAATGTGGCAAGAGCAGAGGCACTAGTGAACACCATCAATTGTCCAAGGAAGGAACTACCTATAAACTACTTGGGCATCCCAATATCAAGCAGGAGGCCCAGGAGACAGGAATGGGAACAACTAATCGAAAAAATACACATGAAAATTGGAACATGGAAAGGCCGACTACTATCTATGGCAGGCAGGATCACCCTAATCAACTCGGTCATATCCACTATCCCCAACTATTGGCTCGCCATATATAAGCTATTGGAATTGGTGATTAAGAAGATCAATAGATACAGAAGAGACTTTCTCGCGGGTAACGGCCTGAGATGAAGGATAAGGCATATAGACTAGTTAATTGGTTGCACTTATGCCAAACCCAAGGAGTATGGGGTTGGGGATAACGGATCTCCATGCTTCAACAAGGCAAATGATAGGTAAATAGTGGTGGAGGCTTTGAATGGCAGCTAGCATATGCAGAAGCATAATACAAAACAAATACTATCGGAGCTCCTACATCAACCTACATAAGAAGATATCCTCAAGAGCTTCCTATTTCTGGAAGGGAGTGACACAACAATGGAGTTTGATGGAAATGGGGATGAGAACGGTAGTCGGGAGAGGGAAACGGTAAACCCGCGGGCAAGACAAATGGATCCAGTGGGCAGTGTGCCGAAGTAGTTATACCCCTCGCTTGACTCAAAGCAAGGAACCGCCACCTAACTCCTGGGAAAGCAAGGGACAACATTGCTCGTGGAATTCCAATCCCAAATCAGGGCCCACTCACCAGGGATGGTCACCGCGAGCTAGGGTAATTATTGGGGGCCTTCACAATGACTGACGAAGAAAGGGAGGATGCTAGGAGTTGGACTATGGAAACCCACAGAACTTTCTCGATAAAGTCCCTCTATAACTTCATCACTGACGAAGATATATGAAGCCAGTTCCCCAACAACCTGTGGAGGCTACCTTGTCCAAAGAAGATAAAGCAAATCGCATGGCTGGCATTGGACAACAAAATACTCACTTTAGATAACTTGGCGAAGCGAGATGGAGGGGGGACCGCACTTTATGTTACCTGTGCAACGAGGAGGATGAATTAGTGTAGCATCTCCTTATCTCTTGTCTTTTCACAAGACAAATTTGGCGTCACTACTGCCCAATGTTCAATGTCAACACACACCCTCAGAGGATCGGGGACTTATGGGGACAGCACAGTTTGGAGAAGCAGTTGAGCAAAGAGATTCGTATGGTGTGGAACCTTGCGATTATGGCCATAACTTGGAGTACTTGGCTAGAAAGAAACCATCGATGCTTCCATAACAAACAATGCGTTTGTTCTGGTATGATTCAGGGGATCGCTTTCTTATTAATTGCCTGGTTTGAAGCAACATCCGACACCAAGCAACTGAAGCTAAGACAGATGGAATCCATCGGCCGCAGATGCCTGGCTTTTTGATCCGGGGGACCGATGCAAGCACTGAGGGATAGGGGGGGGATGATTTCGAAGACGAGTCATCAGGGCAAGACGGTCAGGAGTAGTCTGCAGGCTGATTAAAAAAAAAAAGGAAGGGGGGTTTTGGGCTGACTATGTACCAACCGTTTAGGGTTTACTTTTCTTATCAATGAATAAATGAATGTGGTTTATCCACTTTAATAAAAATAAATAAATTAATAAAAAATAAATATGTTAAAAATTTAGGTGAACTAGAATCCAATTTTTTATAGTATTAAGTTACTACTATAAACAATGTGTCGAAATCAACTCAAATTTTCATTTTTTATCATTAAAACCCCCAAATTTCCCAACCCGTGACTGGCCCTCTACTGTAGCGGTTCAGTGACGGTTTCCTGCCCGGCCCGCCGGGTCGACTGACCTGCCGAGTTTTGCCGGGCCGAGCAAAGTTAAAACCCGGTCCGTTCCCCCCTCAACTTGGTAGTGAGTTCTTTGTTCATGTAGATGTAGGGTTAATTTGGTATAATTGAATTTTGCTTCTTAGTTTATTTTTGTTCTTCGATTTATTTGGTTTTCATGAATTTTGCTTCATGATTTAATTCTATTGTTTGTTTCTATCCATTAATTTGCTTCATAAAGTTGCTTCATGCTTTATATTACACTTGTTGATAAATTAATTTGATTCAACTTGTTCTAGTTTGATTAAACTTTTTTGTGTGGTTTTTTTAATTTATTTCTTATAATCTTAATTATAATAATTTCTAATCAGTTTTCGTGTTAATTAATTTAGATAGTTCTAATGAAGTATCAAACAATTGATTCTTTTTTCAAGAAAAGGAACTCTTCAACCTGTACATCTACTTCATTAAACTTAGTTGAGCCTTCAATAGTATTAGTAGATAATGAAACTATTGTACAAGAGGAAAAACACTCAATTAAAGTTCTTTGATTGGGCGAAAAAGAAATGATTTAATTATTTTGGAACGTGATAAGGGAAAGTGCCCACCAATTTGGAGTTATCCGGTACACCAACAAGATGAAATTGTTGAAAGATAAGGGTAATAAGGCATACAATGGCATCATGAATAAAATCCCAAATTATATTATTTTGCAAAACCATAACATGATAAGAAGTAAGATGTTGAAAGATCAAACAGATAAGAATACTATTGTAAATAGAATCTAACAACATACTACTTTGTAGGATCAGGACATGACAAACAGTAATTTTTTGAAGAATTAAATAGATAATACATACAATAGCATTGTAAATGAAATTCACAATTATGCTAGATTGCAAGATAAAAATATGAAAAGCAATAACATGTTAAAAAAACAAATAGATAAGGCATGTAATAACATTGTAAATAAAACCTAACAACATGCTAGTTTGCAAAAATCGTAATATGATAAGCAAAGAAGATATTGAAAGATCAAATAAAGAAGGCATGTAATGACATTATAAATAAAACCTAACATCGTGCTAATTTGCAAATTCAGAACTGGATAAAAAATAAAAAACTAATATGATAAGATTCATATCAAGGGAGGGAAAGAGTGAATCTAAGATCTTTGTGCATAAACAGGAGAACAATAACCTTACCAGGATGCCTCACAAAGATAAACTGATGGTGAAGCTCGTAGAAAAGTTGTCCCAGAAAAACTATTCGCCGCCTGTGCAAGGCTTCAACGATGATGTTTGATGGAGATACTTCTCCTCCCTCCGATGGTGCACGTCACAAAAGGGGTCAAGGGTTGGCGTAGGTGCAACACAGCAAGAAACAAGATTTCCCCCAAAAGAAGATGAAATGAGAACGAAAGAGATAATTGATTATGTCCTATCTTCTCCTCGTCTAGTACCCTATTTAATAGAGAGTTCCAATGGGTAGCGCCTAGTCGCGCTCATTCTGCGAGACGTGTCTCTGTTTCAACGGGTGTTGTTTCAACTGGGGTGTTTTTAAAGTTTTCACAATAGCCTCCCAACTTATGAGGGTTTTACATTACATAATAAAATCTCAAAATACAAAGTTTTGTATAATAGTCTCCGTAATTATAAAGTTTTGGATCGTATAATAGTTTCCCAAATTAAAAAAAAAGGTTTTGCAAAATAAACCCCAGAATTTTGTACTTTTGCGTAACAGAAATTCTGTATGCTTACATCAAAGCAAGGCCTTTTCAACATGTAATGTTAGAATATCCTTCTAATGAGAAAACTCATTGTCGTTTTCAAGCTTTATGGTATAAATTATTCCCCGAATGGTTAGAATACTCTCCAAGCAAAGATGTTGTTTTTTGTCTTCCTTGTTACTTATTTAATAAACCAACTGGGCATGCTAGATTAGGAGCATTAACAGTTGATGGATTTTGATCATGGAAAAAAGTTAATGATGGGGAAAATTGTGCTTTCTTAACTCATATTGGAAAGGATCCGAACTCTTTGCATAAGAAAGATATCTTCAATCTCATGATCTATTGAACCAAGCACAACATATTCCACACGTCATAGAGAAGCAAACCTCCCAAAAAAGTTGCCAATAATAGATTGATATTAAAGAACTCAATAGATGCTGTTAGATGGCTCCCATTCTAAGCATGTAGTTTAAGAGGCCACAATGAACGCTCAGATTCAACAAATCGAGGCAATTTTCTTGAATTGATCAAGTTGTTAGCATCTTATAATGAATGTGTGGCATTTGGTGTACTAGACAATGCTCCTCAGAATGTATTTTACACCTCACATAGTTTTGAGAAAGAGATATTGCACATCATTGCAAAAAAAAAAAGAAAGATGTGTCATTCGTAAGAAAATTGGTAAATCAAAATTTTGCATTATTATTGACGAAGCAAGAGATGTGTCACGCCCCGACCCGAATCCCGACCTCGTGCATCGCAGTAATGCACCGGCCGCATCTAAGGAGACGGGCTCCGCTCGGATATAAGGCCTAGTAATTATGAACATATAACATTATTTTCACTAATAACAATGAGTTACACAGCGGAAATTAAAAACTTAAAAGTACAAGTCATGGCCCTACAAGGGTTCCAAACAAAATACAATGGTTCTCACAAAAATTATGTGCTCTTCGAATCTCTACGCTTAGCTCCTGTTTCTGTACCCACTGTTCCTTTAATCCTGAAAAGAAAAGGAAGACAAGAAGGATGAGCTTTCGAAAGGAAAGCTTAGTAAATTCCCCGCAGGGATCTCAACGAAGCCACTCAATAAGCAAGATAAGCAATAAGCATAAATGTAAGAACCTAGGAGTCTATCAAAAAATAATCAAAGCAAGGACTCCTAGTCTTAAGCACTGGCCCTCGGGCCCAGAATGGAATTCCAAAAAATTGATGACAGCAAATTTTCCCGTCAGCCCGCAGCCTCTGCTGGAAATCGACATCGGTAGATCATCGGTAGCGCCACCTCTCTTACGTGTCGACACGGTCATTGTATCGTCCCACTGACAGGTTGGACTGCCAGAGTATCCTCCCCCCGACATAGAACCATCAGAGACGCCAGGGTGTCCTCAGCCTTGAACGCTCTACTCTCACTTGAGCATTCGCTCCACTGAACCGGAAAACGAACAAACTCAATTGGCTTACACCTCCCGGCCAGCACACAAGACCATGTGCCCATGATCAAGTGTCGGCCCACGGGTGGGCATATCCAAAAGAGTATTTCAATAAACAGTTAGTGAAACTTCAGACTTTGATTTGAACAGAGCACAAGCTCACGTGTTTCCACGGCCACGTGCCGATCAACAGATCTTCGTGATCAGTAAACACTACCTCTCACGCTCAACCACACACATGTAAAGAAAGAGAGCAATAAAAGCAGACATGTGCATGCAATCCAATAAACCAAAAACATCATGAAGAAAAGATGCTAACAAATAGCACTCAACCAAAACAAGAAAGCCCCAAGCAATAGGCGGAAACAAGGCGAAGGTAACTTACCTCTATAATCACGTAGTCTGGTGTTCCACGGAATATCCTCCTGACGCATCCACGCCGATATCTAGCAACCACATTTCCATTCTCAAAATATGTACTCGTATTTAAGAATAATTACTTCTATAGTGCATGCACAACTACATTGGGCCCGGCCCACTAATCATCCAACTTCTAACTAGACTCGACCAAGTCGACTTGGATTTATAATGAACCAATTTAATCCAACTATTTGAATAAGCCAACTCCTAACCAACACCAGCCATGCTATTGCACCATTTGACAAATTATTTTCAACCCTTAATTTACAAGAATTTACTAAATCAATTCAACCCATCTTCAAACTCACTCAAGCTCAAACCGGCCCATAGGCCCAACTAACAAGCCCAATCTTTATATATTCACTATGCATATCACTTAATATGAAACTTTAATCACCAATCCTTAAACTCATGCATGACTAATAGTTCATATACCAAGTATTTCTTCAAGAATCAATCATACTCTCATCTTCTATTAACACACTAAAAAAAAGAAGAACACTATATACCTTGAGTTTAAAGTTAGTGTAACTAAGGTAGATGGGTATAAGAATCATTGTGGACCTTGCTTTAATTTTAAATCAAACAACTAAACCCCTTCTAATATAAGTGAAACCTCTCTATGTATATATATCTCCTAACCATTCTTCTTCTGCACCATTGAATACTATAACTAGCCATAGAATCCACCAAACACAATCATCTTATTACTGAACCTATACCATGATTAAATCAACAAACACAACTTTAACTACACATCAGCCCCCCACCTGATCAGACCCTTAAAACATTGTTCAGGTCCTGAAAGTTCTCCCTTCTGAAGGCCAAATCCCAGCCAACACCTTGTTCCCTCACCACCAACACAAGCACACACCTTCATCACCCTTTGAAGCCTCTCTTGATTCCCATCTGTAACCCATCTAACTGAAACTTAACAGAGAGTTCAGCCCCCCACCCTCTTTCATCATACATGATCACACCTATATCATATCCCACCAAGTAACAATAATAAAAACATCCACCTTTGTGAGATCTGAGATCAACTAGCCCATATCTAACATGCCTGTAGACCAATTCTATCACCTGAATTCAAGAAGTAAACACCATGCATACCCTAATTTTATAACATTGATTTCACAGTCCTGGTATGCATGTATGGTTTCTTAACAATTTTAGCAGAGAGGGGAGGAGAACTCACGTGTTGTGCCCGGAGGCGTCGTCTTTGAATCCTTGTTCTATCTCCCTCTTGTTCCCAGGTGGTGCCACGCTGTTGATGACATCGCTACGCCTCTTGTTCTCTGACGAGCTCACAGCAGTCTTGAAGGGACTATGGATCTCGGTTGTCCGACGAGCGTGGGCTACCCAATCTCCCCTCACGAGTACCTGACTACCCTTTGTGCAGAAGGCCTTCACCTCTCTTCTTCTCGACTGTAGCGGCATTGAACAAAGCGGAGATGTGCTAGGGTTCAAGGTTTGCGTCTCTATTTATAGACGCTCTTGGAAAAGATGAGATTCACCCTATGGATAAAGATTATATTTTGATTTAAATTTCTGTTTTGCATCTGGTTGGCTCATGTTCGACGGAGGCGGTGAGCTTGGATCGCAATTTCTCTCTCTGGATCTCTCTCTCTCTATGTAAAATCCGAAGATTTTAGGGTATTAATTTTTTTTATTTTCCTAAAATCTGTGTTTAATAAAAGAAAGTCCCACGGTTGGATCGAATTGAGTTTAGTGGAGTAGAAATTCTAATTATTAAACAATAAGATAATTGGAAAGGTTCCTTGTATTTGAATTCTTGGATTTTTTGGGAAATGAGAGATGAAATTGATTAATAACCTAATTAGGGTTACTTGGGGTCATCAAGGGTTTTTTTTTGTAATTTCAGGAAAGTTGAGGACTTAAATAGAAATAAAAGGGATTTAAATAAAGTACCAAGGGCATCTTGGTAAAAGGTAAGGAGAAGATCTAAAAAGAAATAAAATGAATTTAATGATTTAAATTCATTTGATTGATGATTGATTGGAAATTCTCTAGATGGAAAATGATTTAAACTAAGATGGAAGTAAGGTTTAAATTGATTTTTGATTTATTTAATTAAATTGGAAAGTATTTAAATTGGAACTTAATTGGATTTTGAATTTAAAGGCAATGAAGAATTAATTTAAAGTATTAAATTAATTGGGTTGCTGAGGATCTACTTGTGATTTTAGAAAAGTTAGGGACTAGAAGGAAAAGTTACTTGTCTCTGGGTAGATGACCGAAACGTACAGACAGAAAGGATAAGGACTTTCATGAATTAGTGTTCTCTCTTAAGTTTTAACCTGGCAGGGGTGTGTTTGTAATATTAGAGAGAGACCGGGCTTAGCTCGAAAATTGCCTTCCCTCATTGTAGAGAACTGGAAAATAAATATAAAAGGGAGGGTCGACTTGCGAAACTCCATGCTCTCTCAATTCAAATAAAGGAGGGACGTGTATGTGAGGCCTAAAGAAAAGTGGGACCATTATGCAAAGTGTCATGCATGAAGACACGTGCATGATTGTTAAAAAAAAAGGTGGATATAGAAAGAATGTATTATATTTAATATAATAATAAGAATATATTATAGTATACATAAAATATAATAATGTATAATATAAGTATAATATAGGCTACCCACGTGAATGAAGATAATTTTGTTATATTTAATTATGTAAAAATACAAATGGTTATATATAGATAGAGATGGATATAGAAAGAGCAATAAATCTTAGCTCTCATCTCCATTGATCCTGCGATCAGCCCGCAAGGGAGAAGATCAATCCCCATCCGTGAGCCGCAATCAGTGGGATTCTTTCTCATCCCTTCGCCACCCGTGAACCCTATAAGATGGCGGCCTTCTCCCAAAACCTATCAGCTAGGACCGCCGCCGCAACCGTGAGGAGAGAGGACCACCACCTTCGGAGACCGGGTGAGAGAAGGAGAGGGAGGGCAGGGCTTGGACAACCGACCAACTACGCTCAGCCTCAAGCCTCGCCGGAGTTTGGGAGACGTGGAGCAATGAGATAGGCAGTGGCCGACGTCGAGGCAACCTCTACACTGGGATCCCTTTGAAGAAACATCACAAGCCATGCACCCTTCTTTCCGGTGAGTCTTTTCTCCTCTTCTATGCTTTGATAGACGTCGTACCTGCATGGGTTTGGGACTGAGTTTCTGAAAGTATGCAAGTAGTTGGGTTTCTTAGATTCAAAGAAGTTAGATTTGCTTGCATGTAAGGCCATGGGAGGAGAGATTAGCATAAGAACACGTACCTTTTGCATGTTGCAACCTGTGACATAGATTACTAATGGGGATAAGGTTTAATTTCGAAACACTCTGATCTAAATGTAATATGAAGTATGGATAAAATTGTGATAAGGTAATGTGTTTTAGAGTCTGCAGGTTGCATGATTAAAAGTTTCATGGATAGTATAGTTGAAAGATTAAAGGATGTTCTCTGAAGGTGATAGTTAGCCATGACTTGAATTACATGTTGGAAATAAACTAAAGAACTCATAGCATGACATTCATGTATTAGTCTAGAGACTTCCAGATCATGCAAAGAGTATGTTTCCAGGATCGTTGTAGAAGAAATTAGAGAAGATGAATAAGACATACCCAATCCATTAGAAAAGCATGATTGGCCGATTCTACGGGTATGTAGTCTTCAAAACCCTCGAGAGATCGCTATGTAAAATGCTTCTGGATGGGGAAGAAAAAATGTAATCCATATCTCTCTAGTTTTGGGACCACAACCCTATTTATAATTAAATATAAGGGGGTATTTTAGTAATTATCTATTAGCCCATCATAAATAGATAATTACTATAAGGGTTTCTACACATTATTTGAACCCATGCTTTATCTAAAAGATATTTCTAGAAGCCCTTTTAAGATATTCCCTAATAGATCACTATTAAACAGTAACTTTACATTAATTAATTGGATAACCTTTCATATACAATTGATAAGATAAAACATATGAGTCCACATTAATTGAAACCGCTAACAATCTCCCACTTGGACTACATATGTCTCCTAATATTGTATAAGATATAAACTTTAGTGTGCACAAATGTTGTTATCCCAACTTTGAAATATCATAAACAATGCAGTCCATCAATCATGTTAATTTAGGATCAAAGCGGCCTTCGTCACATATATCCGTGACTAAACCTATCAATGGTCACAATATCAACATAATTAATGACATAGATCAAGTATGGATGTGTAGCATGGAAATTGCATGTAATGTGATCCAAATCATGCCTATTTCCAACTGGTCCTACTTTATGACTCCGAGAGTCTAACTTTCTAATACCTGATGTCAACCACGATAGAAAGTTATAATCTTTAGTTTCAGAGTATTCAATCAAACATGAATTTCATTAATATCATAAAACTGAAATCTGTACAGAACATAAACAAAATATAAATCATGTCATAAGCAACAAACCCAAAAACAAACTCTCACTATATAGACATGTCATCCAGACTAACTACACCCATGTGAGCAACATGCTCATGAAACACCTTAGGTGGTAAACCTTTGGTGAGCGGATCCGCAATATTGGAGTTTGTACTTATGTGCTCTATCGCATTAATTTGAAGACTCTCAACTCTTTCCTTCACAACAAGATATTTGATGTCAATATGCTTTGATTTTGACGAACTCACATTGTTCTTGGAATACAACTCACAGAAATTTTGTTATCACAATTTATCCTAAGCTGCTTATCAATTCCATCAACTATTTGTAATCCGTGATAAAATTCCGCGTACCATATTCCATGATTTGATGCTTCATGGCAGTGTGCTACAAATTCCGCCTCCATGGTAGAGGAAGCAACAAGTGTATGTTTGACACTTTTCCATGAAGTAGCTCCTTCTACCATCATAAAAATATAGCCCAAGTGGATCTCCTACTATCAATGCATCCAAAGAAAATCGAATCGGAGTACCCCACGATCTCTAAAATGATCCGATCTCTCGAAATGTGAGCTTGTAGTTCTTCGCTCTTTGCAAGTATCTCACTTGTGACCCGCTTAACTTTCCAGTTGATCCATACCCGGATTGCTCAAATATCTACCTAATATTCCCACTATGTACGCTTATATCCTGACGCTGCATATACTTGTGCATACATAAGACTCCCAACCGCAGATGCATATGGGATGTTTTCCATTTCCTTTTTCTCTAGTTCCATCCTTGGACATTGAGCATACTAAATTTGTCGCCTTTGGCAAATGTGTGTATCTCCCCGCGCATACGCTCAGCATGCCAAAACGTTGAGAACCTTATCAATATAGGCCTTCCGAGATAGTCCAAGTATACCTTTAGTACGATCTCGATCTATTTGTATACCCAGAATAAAAGATGCATTACCAAGATCTTTCATCTCAAATTTACTTGATAGAAATTTCTTGGTATCACGCAATAGGCCTATATCATTTGCTTGCTAGCAAAATATCATCTACATATAGCACCGTGGATAATAAATTTGTTCCCACCGACCTTGAGATATATACACTGATCAACGGTGTTTTCCTTAAAACCAAAAGAGGTTATCACCTGATCAAATTTCCGGTACCATTGTCGGGACGCCTGCTTTAAGCCATAGATGGACTTTTTAAGTTTACATACAAGGTGCTTTGAGTCCTTGGACTCAATATTCTCTGGTTGCACCATATAAATTGTTTCATCAATGTCTCCATTGAGAAACTGTCTTAACGTCCATTTGATGTAACTCTAAGTCATAATGAGCTACAAGTGCCATGATAATTCTAAAAGAATCTTTCGGGAAACCGTGAGAAAGTTTCTTTAAAATCAATCCCTTCCTTTTGAGTAAAGCCTTTGGCTAATTAGGCGTGCTTTATATCTTTCGATGTTGCCATTTGAATCCCGCTTGGTTTTGTAAATCCATTTGCAACCAATCGGTTTCACCCTTGTGGCAACTCGACAAGATCCCAAACACCATTATCATCCATAGATTTTAACTCTTCTTTCATGGCTTCAATCCATTTTCCGTAGTTTGAACATGATTGAGCTTCACCGAATGAGGTAGGATCCTTTTCTAACCCCAAGTCAAATTCATGTTCATGTAGATAGACAACATAATCGTTAGATATTGCCTTTCTCCTCTCTCTTGTGGATCGTCTTATAGGCATTTCATATTGAGGTTGTTGATATGAGATCTCCCTAGGAATCACTTCCGGTGACTTTTCTGCTTGAATGGGAGATGTTTCTTGAATGGGAATGTGAGTTGGTGCAATTGTGTTTGGGACATTTTCTTGATTTACAGGTTGAATAATGATAGGAATAGTTACCTTATCACTATCAATCAGAATCGTAGTAGGAATGTTTGCACGTTCCTCTTCAAACACAATGCTATCCTTATAATTAATCCCACTGTAATCAACATCCTCAATGAACTTGGCGTTCCCAGTTTCGAAAAAGGATCTGTTAGAGGGATCATAAAACTTGAAGCCCCTCGATCTTTCTGAGTAACCTACAAAATAACAGCTTATTGTTCTTGAGTCCAGTTTCTTTTCATTAGGCCTATAAGGCCTAGCTTCAGCTGGACAACCCCAAACATGCAAGTGTCTAATGCTAGGCTTCTTGCCTGTCCACATCTCATATGGGGTTTTGGATACTGCTTTGCTAGGTACTCTATTCAAGATATAAAGCAGCTTTTAGGGCCTCTCCCCAAAGTGATTCTCGTAAGGGAAGAATGACTAATCATACTTCTTACCATGTCCTTAAGAGTAATGAGTTTTCGTCTCTCGCCTACACCATTTTGACTAGGAGTTCCAGGCATGGTGTACTGAGGAACAATTCCGCATTCTATTAAATATTTGGCAAAAGGCCCTGGACATTGTTCCCCTGATCCGTCATATCTACCGTAATATTCACCTCCACGATCAGACTTGACGGCTTTGATTTTCTTGCCTAATTGATTTTCAACTTCGGCTTTAAAATTTTGGAACATATCCAATGATTGTGACTTCTCATGAATTAAGTACAGATAACCATATCGAGAGTAGTCATCTATAAAGCTGATAAAATATTGTTGTCCATTCCAAGATGCTTTAGGGAATGGGCTACAAATATCCGTATGTATCAACTCTAAAGGTTCACTACTTCTATAGGCACCTTTATTCCTTTTATTTGTTTGTTTTCCCTTAATGCATTCTAATGCAGATTTTAAGGTCCTGATAGAATTAGAGAATCAAGTATTCCCTTCCGACACAAGCCTCCTCAATTCTCTCGCTTAGAGATATGACCTAATCGCTATGCCATAGCATAGATGAATTCTCATCGCTTAATCCGCTTAGTACTTAGATTACTTGAATGCGTGTTCTCATTATCATTGGTGGTTATGGTGTCCAATTTTATATAATTTATCAATTAAAGTCCCAAGACTCAATAAGATTTGAATTCAAAGAAACACTAAATAATCCATTTCCAAATGAACAAGAATATCCCGATTTGTCCAAACAAGAAACAGAATTAAATTCCGTCTCAAAGACTGCATAAACGAAAGTTTCTAATAAATCCAAAAAATAAACCGAACTTAAACTAATCCTAAAGACACCAATGGCCTCCATGTTGTACCCTTTATTTCCATTGCCCACGTAGATGTATCTTTCAAAGATCAATTGGCACTCCCAGTAATGAAGGCAATCCCGCAATGTGACACTTATGTGAGTAGTTGCACCAAGATATCTAACCACCAAGTGTCACTTGGTACTAAAGCCAAATTAACTTCCTCAACAAAACAAAGTTGAGAAGTTTACCTTTCTTTATTACACGCCATGCGCGTATTTGGAACGATCTTTCTTGACATGACCAAATTTCTTGCAAAAGTAGCGGAGGTAACCTTATCCTGCTTCTTCCGATCTTTATGCCTGATGTTCCCGAAGTCTGCAGCTTCCTTACCCGTATTCCTCTTCCTTTTCTTATTGGCATTCTTATGTTGAGAACCGGTTTGCCAAATGAGCACTTTCAACCCTCTCTTGTTTCAATCTATCCTCTTTTTGCACACATTGAGCTATAAGCTCATTCAGAGTCCATTTTTCCTTTGAGTATTATAAGTAATCTTAAATGGACCTGAATTGTGCGGTGAAGGAGATCAAGACTAGGTGAACAAGTATGTCTTCCGACAAGTCAAGCTTTAGGTTCCTCGCCTGTGACAAGATTGGACATCTCCATGATGTACTCCCTTATGTTTCCTTTGCCCTTATACCGCATAGAAACAAGCTTACTTAAGATAGTGCTTGTTTCCACCTTCTCACTAGCTTGAAAGCGTCCGCAAGTTGCTTAAGGAAACTTTTGGCATTTGTTCCTCGGTTATGCCGCCCCTTATGGTTTCCGGAGATTGAGTGTTGCATGATCATAAGACTCATGCGGTTCGATCGCCTCCCACTTCCTCGTATGCATATTTCTCGAGCATCGCTGCTTTCATCGGGTCGGGCCCACAGTAGGCATCAAATCTTAATGCATGGTCAAGATCCATGCAACCAAGCACTATCATTCATGCGTGCTCTTTCCATGTCTTGAAGTTCGTACCATTAAGTGCGGAATGTTATTCATGTTGGCAGAAATCGAAGATACTATAAAGAAAAAACAAATAATACTCACAATTAATAATCAATCTAATTAACATGTATACATGATAATGTCAAATAATATTAAATATATATACATGTATTTATCGGTGGGCCCATCTTAAGATACCTAACACAACATTGTTATTTAGTCTTTGGACAGAAATAACAACTTGTAAGTGGTACTCTTTAACTACAGTACAAGAATATTAATTAACTAGACCGGCCTTATAATTATGCCTTTCTTTGGACCGACACAATATAAACATGGTGAAGTTAATATATTCAAGACTGAATCCATGAAATAATAAAATATTCAAAATTATGTTTATCAGTCAAGATGATAGAATATAATTTCAAATTTAATATTTAAAAAAATATCATCTCAAAATAAATAATTTCAAATATTTTAAACTAACCTTATCCAATCAATATGGTAAAAATAATAATAAAATTTTAAATATTTAAGCAATATTCCCCTGAAGACCAAAACGTGGGAGTGCTCAAATATTCTAATTTTAACCTTATCCATATATGAATGGTTTTAAAAAACTAAAGCTACCATCATCCATTATAAAAATTAAATTTTAAACATTCATAATCCGTTGAATAGATGGTGCTGAAAAGTAAAATAACATTTATCTATTACTAATGAATAATTAAATTTAAAAACATCTAAAATATCATACAAATAATAGATAAAGGATAATGTCATTGATTTAAATTAAAATAAAAGTTAATATCCCAAATGAAAAATTGTCCCATATGCAAAAAATTGTCCCATATGCAAAAATTACCCGGTAGAAACCAAATATCCAGTCAAAACAATCTTCCTTTGGGCCGATTGTTTCACAAGGATCAGGCATATGTGATTATATCCGGTCAAAACAACCTTCCTTTGGGCCGATTATTTCACATGGATAATGAAAGTAATGAGAAAGAAAATAGCATTAAAATTTTCAATCTCCAATCAACAAGCCATTAACCATTGACGCCGCTGACAAGTAGCCTTTTAAACCCAATGCATGATTATGTGACAATTATATTAAACATAAATCTATCTCTAATCCTCTAGCAAACCGCTCTGATACCAATTGTTGGAAATAAACTAAAGAACTCATAGCATGACATTCATGTATTAGTCTAGAGACTTCCAGATCATGCAAAGAGTATGTTTCCAGGATCGTTGTAGAAGAAATTAGAGAAGATGAATAAGACATACCTGAATCCATTAGAAAAGCAGTTGGCGATTCTACGGGTGTGGGTCTTCAAAACCTCGAGAGAGATCGCTATGCAAATTTTGCTTTCGGATGGGGAAGAAAACAGAACGATATCTCTCTAGTTTTGGGACCACAACCCTATTTATAATTAAATATAAGGGGTATTTTTAGTAATTATCTATTAGCCCATCATAAATAGATAATTACTATAAGGGTTTCTACACATTATTGGAACCCATGCTTTATCTAAAAGATATTTCTAGAAGCCCTTTTAAGATATTCCTGAAATAATCACTATTAAAACAGGGCACATTAATTAATTGGATAACCTTTCATATACAATTGATAAGATAAACATATGAGTCCACATTAATGAAACTGCTAACATTACATACTCATATTGACCTAACCAACTAGAGATTTAGAGGGGAGAATGAGACAAAGTGGTCCGAACGGGAAGACTTGTTTCCATTGGTTTATTAAAAAGGTTGCAAGGTTCATTGGTGTTCATTTATTAGATGGTGTTGAAATGAAGATGATAGCATGTGATCAGTGATGGTTTTGATAGTCGGAAAGGTGTGAGAATTGTGTTTCATAAGGCTTGGTATGTTATTAAAGACAGCTGAGGTTCATGGTGAGTCTCAATTGATTAATTGTGTGGAATGGAGTTGAAGTTTGGTTTGATATGGTGAACCGTTGGGTTGCTTGATTATGTGTTGAGAAAGAGAGGTAGCATGTAGGAGTGGTTGTGAGTTGGAGTTGGGTTTGTTTATCTAGTCTGTTGTTCTTAGTTGGAGATGGACTTCCAGTGAGTTTTAACAATATAGTCCTCTGTGGATAAGACTCTGAAAGCATGAAATAGTTTGGGTTTAGTTTTAAACAAATGAGCTGGTTGAGTTCGAGTCAATTCTAAAAAACAGAAGGGGCAGTCAAGTTGGTTTAAGTAGCTTAAGTGGTTAGGTTGGGTTTACTTTTGCAATCAAACCGGTTTGAGTGAATGGGTTAGATTAGATCTGTTTATAATTAAATCAAACAAGTTGAAGTTAGTTTAAGTTGATGGAATTTAAGAGTTGGGTTCGATTTAAGGAAGGATAACCCATGGGTTGGGTTTATTAATGGGTTGGGCCCATTTAGTAGAACTTGCATTTTAGAAGTAATCATTCTTAAACATCCACGCATGTTTTGAGAAACGGCTTATGTTTATCAGATTTCAACGTAGAGACGCATCAGGAGGAGATCCCGTGGGATTCCATATTTCATGAATTGAGGTAAGTTACTCCTGTCTAGTTCCCGCCCAGGTTTGGGTTTATTGGTCTTGTGTCCTTGATTTTGCTTCGTCACTTGAGTAATCATTGACTTTTGATGTTATCATGTTTGGTATCCTATTTTCTTGGATTTGCATACACATGTTTGCCCTCTTACTTTGATTGAAACTCCCTGTTGTGTATGCGTGATGATGTGCTGACATGTTTTGGATTTGTGTGTGTTCGCTGATCACGCTTTCCATTGATCGGTACGTGGCCATGGAAACACGTGAGCCTATACTCCGTCCGGATGTGCGTGTTAGCTATTCATGCCGCTGAATATGCCTTCTCGTTGATCGGCACATGGCCGTGGTAACACGTGAGCTCCTTCCGAGATGGCGTTTCAGCATTTCTTGTGTTGAAGATTCTCCCGCTCAGTGCAGATTGTGATAAGTTGTGGGCGTTCCAGGACACTCTGGACGTCACCCTTCAGTGGGATGCTACGCTGGCCGTGTACGTACATGTAAGAGCTCCACCAGACTCAAGGGTTTGGTTTTATAAGTTTTAAGATCGGCTTAGGTCGATGGTTGCCAGGGAGATGACAAGTTTGTTATTCATTTGACCTCATGCTTCGAGTCTATGCTTTGTGATAGTGATGCCCGTATGTTTAAGCTTGTTCTTTTCCTAGTACGTGCTATGTGTGTGGATCACTATTATATGAATGTGTTCATGACCTCCTGGCATTTCTTGCGGGAGTACTTACTGAGCTTTCTATTCGAAATCTCATTCCACTTGTTTCCTTCCTTTTGTTTCAGGATTTGAGGTATAGGTGACTCGGGATCAGGAGCCGTGCGAGGGATTGAAGTATTCTAGTAGGGGATCGAGCACCTCAGCTTTACTTGTGCGTAAGATCGTGTTTCAGCTTGTAGGACCCTTGTAGGGCCATTACCCGTGTAGGGTGTTTGATTATGTTCTAAATTCCGCTGTACGACTCTGATTATATTTGATGTTAAGTTAAGTTATTGCATGCTTTTGATTTCATAGGCCTTGTATCCGAGTGGGGCTCGTCTCCACTTGAGTACGACTTCGTTCTGCTCATGCTACCAGGTCCCGGAAATCGGGTCGGGGCGTGACACTCTATATATATATCTCCTTATCTCTCTATAAAAATCATATATATATTTCTATAATTTAATGAAAATTGTTTTGATTCAAACTAACCAACCAGCAAATCCATCCACGTGCATGGCTTTCTCTATATTTTTTTTTTTTAATTCTTGGAGAACCATATGGTAAGTCCCACGCCGTTGGATAACTTTCTTTAACTTAAACTATTGACCCCAGCCGTCCAAGCCAAATGAGAACAACCACATGCATATATAAATATATCCTTTATATCAAATCAATTTAATAGATTTATATAGACCTATCATAGTATATCACATCTCTCATATCACATCCTTATCATGAGTATATCTATAATATCTATATTTATATATGAATATATAAATTGCCAATC
Source organism: Dioscorea zingiberensis (assembly GCA_026586065.1). Lineage (NCBI taxonomy): Eukaryota > Viridiplantae > Streptophyta > Magnoliopsida > Dioscoreales > Dioscoreaceae > Dioscorea > Dioscorea zingiberensis. The sequence continues at coordinate 24,977,175 of CM048825.1, read as the reverse complement.
CCTCAAACTTTATCTAAATCATGAATTCATATACACATGAAATTTATATGGTAGTACCCGTCCAAATCATTACATATATATATATATATATATATATATATATATATATATATATATATATATATAAATCATTCATTAATTAATTTATTTTAACCCTCTTACTAACTCACATAAATTCTGACTGAAAATAATTAAGAAAATTAATCCATTGAAGCTCCAAAGAATTTCCACCAAATCTAACCCTTGGATTTTCCTTTTATTATTATTCAAATAATTTAAAGAGATCAACTATAAGGTTTTTATTCAAATGAAAATTCGATTACATCCTCCCTTAAGGACTTTTGATAGCCATCTAACCAATGAAATAAACTAATTAAATACTAACAAGAACACATTTATTCTCAAAAGAAACACTAAACAAAATAATCCCTAAAATCCCCTGGATTTCACAAGATGAATCTAGAAGGGAAAAGATGGCTATTGTCTTGAGATTTGTGTATAAAGCTAGATTTGTAAAAGAGCCTTTTTTTTTATCTAGTTCATGTTTTTTACACTACGTCACTAACATTGAAAAAAGAAATATTTAGTGTTCTTCTTCAACACAATCTCAATATAAGAGATATTCATGGTCAAAGATGTGATGGGGCTAGTAACATGCATGGAGAGTTGTCTGGGTTGCAAGCTCTTATAGTGTCCATATGCTTATTACATACATTGTTTTGCTCATCGTCTTCAGTTGGCTTTAATAGCAGCATCTAGAGAGGTCATTCCAGTCCATCAATTTTTTCGCTAAGTTAACGGCTGTTGTCAATATAGTTGGCTCTTCTTGCAAAAACCGTGACCAATTACAAGCTAGTCAAGTAGCTGAAATTGAAAGATTTCTATTGATGAATTAGAAACTGGTAAAGGTTTGGACCAACTGGGTACTTTAAACTAAGCTGGGGATACTAGATAGAGTTCTCATTTAAGCTCCTTTGAAGTTTGAGGATAATGTTTGAAGTAACTTATATAGTTCTAAAGAACATAATTTCTGATGGAGCAACCTATACTCAATGGGCCGGGGAGATGCAGATGCAACTTATGATGCAATTACATTTTTTGAATTTGTGTTTATCTTGCACCTTATGATTGATATTAAGGAAGTCACTCATGATCTTTGTCAAACTTTGCAACGCATGCAAGTCTCAAGATATTATAAATTTCATGCATCTTGTTTCTACAACAAAAATATTGATTCAAAGATTGAGAGAAGATAGATGAAATCTTTTGTTTGAGAAAGTAAATTCCCATTCTGAGAAGGCTTAAAGCTACTAATGGTCCCTGTACTATAGCACTTTGTTCAATTCCAGTCCTCTACTTTATCAATGTTCAATACAGTCCTGTACTTTATGTATTTTGTTCAATACAGACCACTATTTTTGACGTGGCAACTGATTTTGAATATATAAAGTATAGACAATTCATTGTACTTGTCAGCAAGTTTGGACTGTATTGAACAAATACACAAAGTACAGGCATCGTATTGAACAAATACACAAACTACAGGCACCATATTGAACAAATACAAAAGTACAGGACTGAAAATCAACTGTCATATCAGCACCATGGATTGTATTGAACAAAATACATAAAGTACAGGACCGTATTGAACATTGATAAAGTAGAGGACTGGAATTGAACAAAGTGCTATAGTACAAGGACCGTTAGTGGCTTTAAGCCTTCTGAGAAACATGGAATAAATGTTCTTGATATAAGTGCTCAGTATACCTCAGGTCGAGGTCGATCTCGTCTTTAAAAGGATCCAATTATAATGGAACACCACTTTCGTGTTGATATATTTTATGCTACAATTGATTCTTAATTACAAGAATTGAATGAGAAGTTTAAAGAAGATATAGTAGAATTGCTTATGCTTAGTTCAGTTTTGGATCCTCTGGAAAACTACAAATCATTCAATATTGATAATATCTGTAAGCTTGCAGAGAAATTTTATCTTGGAGACTTTTTAGAGCAACAGAAGTTGCATTTGAGATATCAGTTAGAACACTTTGAGCTCAATATTCGTCGGCATTCAACTTTGCAAAATTTATCTTCAATTTATGAATTATGCCAAGAACTGACGAAGACATGAAAATTAACCATTTACCTACTTGTTGATAAATTAATTCGACTCGTGTTGACTCTTCCTATTTCAATAGCTACTACTGAACTGCATTTTTTGCTATGAAGATTGTGAAAATAAAACTTCGAAATAAAATGGAAGATGATTATTTGGGGAGTTACTTGATTACATACATTGAAGAAGAAATTGCACAAACGTTTGATGATGATTCAATTATAGAAGATTTTTGTGACATGAAAGAAAGGAGATTGCAATTTAAAATTCTCAACTTGTTTAAATATGTGAGGGATATCTATATTTTATTTATTTATTTTAGTTCATATGAACTTATATATACAAAAATTGTATTTTAATTTTGATTTCTTCTTTCTTTGATGGTAAAAGATTATTGGTACTTGGAATTTAATATTTTAGTATTAGAAGTTGGAAGTACAATAAAATTGTCGAGGTTAGAAATTTAAACTTTAATTTTATTTATATTTCAAATCATTAATATATATATGATTATATATATGCTTTAATTATTACATAATTATAATTCAAAATTGATAGTAAAAAAAGATCTATATTGGACAATGACTTTAATAGTTTGCCCTCCCAGGTCTAATTTCTGGATCCGCCACTATTTGCAGGGGAATGTAAATAATTTTTCTTTATTTATATCCTACTGTGATTATTTTGTATGCAGGGGTAAGTGTTGAATGCAAGAATTTTCGTTTGAGTTAAATATCCAAAAGGTCTCTCAACTATATATGAAATCCCATTTCAGTCCCTTATATTAATTTTGTAACAAAAAATCATCCAATTTACACAGTTGTAACACAAAAGTCCCTATAGCCGGATGCCGATTAAAAAATGTTGATATAACAATAAAGAGATAACTCACTCCCCCTATTAGGTTGAGTTACTCCCTTCTTCCCATGGGTTAACTACATAGAAGGTCCCCAAACTTTTCATGAATTCCATTCCAGTTTCTCATCTTTGTAACAAAAAAATCATCCAACTTAACCCCTTTTCCCCCAAAAATCTCTCCTCACTCTCAAACCTCCAAACCAAGAAACCGATGCGTCGCTCATCGTCAGCTTGTTGCGTTGCCGCTCGTTGGCTCACCAGCTTACTACTCATTGTTGGCTCGCTGCCTCGCTGCTGATCACCCGGGTATATTTCTTCTGGTTTAGGGTTTCGTTCCCATTCTTCATATCATTTCATTCTTTTAGCTTATATATATATATTCCAATTTTTCTGTTGTCTGCCCACTTCCTCCTTTCGTGGTTTGGTTGAAAGTTGCCCCCTTTTTCGGAGGAGCTTCTTTATTGGTTTATTGTGTACCAACATGTGCATAATGATTGATTAGGGTATTATTCATGTTGATTATTGGGTGGCAATTAAGTTGTTTTTGAGAGGATTTCAGGGTTTTATTCATGTTGATTATTGGTTGGCAGATTTGTTGCTTTTGATACATTTGGTGAAGCTAGATCCTATCAATTATGGGGTCAAACAATGTTTTAGATGCTCGCGAGATGAAGAATTTCAAAGGCTATCTACAGAGAAAGGGAAAAGGCAGTAGGTTAGTAATTTACCCTACTAATTTATTAATTATTGTTTAAGAATTTGTGAAGAATTTTAATAGAGACAATCCTCAATTTCCAATATTACAGAATGTGAGGAGGAACCCATCCAAGCATTTGATCTAAAATTGCATTACAATGGAGATATGGGAAATAGGGGTATTTTAATGGGAGTTATTTTTGTTTTAATTTTCAGGGCTCTAGTGGAGCATCAATTCCAACTGAGAGATGTAATGCCTTTGCTACCATAAAGATCAAGATAAGGGTTTGGGATGGGATGCGATGTAAAGTTTTTGGTATTTTTTGGTAATCTAATGCGGAATAATACTGCTTTACACGGGGGCTCAAGTTGTAAGACACTAATTAATTAATACAAATTTCTTTCCAAATACCTTTATATAAGATATATTTATATAATGTTGCTAAATGTTTTATTCTATGTGGATTTTATTGTCCAGCCTTACATAATGTTTATATAATGCAACTAAATGCATTAATAAGTTGAAAGCTTTTATATGGACAAATTTAAGATGAGGTATTATATTGAGATTTGATGTAAAGTTGAGGCTCTATAATGGAAACCGCTCAAAGTTTAGGGGCTTGAACTTAAATTTATCCGAGAGATTTTAGGAGTTGGGAGTGAGTGAGCTTGATGAGTCAACCATTTACTGTCATGTCAGTAGTTTTTAACTGGTAATCGGCTATGTGTACTTTTAAAAAAAAATTATAACTATGTATGTTGGATGATTTTTTTATTACAAAATTAAGATGAATGGTTTTAATGAGATCGGCCCAAAGTTGAGGGACTTTTTGAGTATTTAACCGTTCTAGTTTATAATATGCATTCAATTAAAATGTTTGTAGGGGGTATGTATGCAATTACAAGGTTTTACAAGGTACCCATAGGGTAAATTCTATGAGACCTTGGGGTCTAGCCCAAGGCTTTTTGCCTTGGCCTACACCTTGGGTGTGGGTGTAGGTTGGGGGTAGGGGTGGACATGGGACGGGTGGCCCATGGGCTGGCCCGAACCCAACCCAAAAACAAATAGGGTCTGGCTTAGGAAAATGACCTGAATGGCCGGGTTGGGCTAAACTAAGCATGCCCAATTATATTTCGGGCTGGGCGAATAAATATATATATATATATATATATATATTATGTAGGTTGACTTCTTTAAGCTATTATGGTGGGATTTAAGAGTCAATCTCTTTGCAATCTTATGTAGTATTTGTTTTATGGAACAATTGGTGTCTCTTTGCAAGCTTACGTAGTATTTGTTTTATGGAACAATTAGTGTTTTATTAAGAATGTTGAACTTGTTCTTGATGTAATGTTTGTGTGTGAAATTATGTAATACTTATTTGTGTAGTACTTTTTTGAACCACTTGTGTTATTTATGTTCTACTTGTTTATATAATATTCTAATATATGTTTTATTTAATTATTTATATTATTAGTAAAAAATAAAATTATTTTATTTTTGGGTTAGACTAGGATGGGCCTGGACCAAACAAGATTCTGATGGGCCGGGTTTGGGCTAACAAAATTTGACCCGAAAGTGGCCCAGCCCAGCCCAACCCAAACACATGGGCTGATTTTTTGAGTCTAGCCTATCCCAGACCCTGCCCAGCCTAACCCATGTCAAACCCTAGTTGGGGGTCTATTGTTTTTTGGGGTTTTTGGGTTTTTTTTGGTGGCCAAGGGAACCCAAGGCCCCAAAGTCTCATAGCAGGCACCATGCAATATAAAAACCAATATATATATATATATATATCCTTTTGAAATTGGTAATTACTTCAGGACTCATGTAAAAAGTAAGAGATACTAATGAAAACATTAATAATTCTTCTAAAATACTTATGAAAGAAACTTGGTTTTGTGTGATGCGTTTGTTTGACCGGATTTTCAAATACAACGGATTTTGAATTACATTGTAGTTGCAAATCCTTTTATTTGGAAATACAGTAGAGTCAAATCCAGTGTATGGTTGGATGTATTTAAAAGTGCTGGATTTGGAATTTTGTGTTTGATTGGAGGGATATGTAAATCTAGATTTGAAAAACATGTGTTTGGTTTGATGTATTTGGAGTGCTAGATTTTACAATCCTTGTATATGGTCACTTATTGTAAAATCCGTGAATTTTTGGAAATAAATATATCTTTGTTATTTCCTTGAAAAATAATATTTAAATTATTTATTTCCCGCGATTAGTGTTATTGTGGGATTAAATGATATATTTAAATTAAATGGAAATTAAAATTATTATGGGGTCTATAGGGACCTAATAGTAATTTTGAAAGAACTGAGGACTATAAAGAAGTTTTCCCTCTCACACAGGGACTTACCGGAAATAAAAGTAAGTAAAAGGGACTTGAGGTTAGTTTCTCTATAAAATGTTGGTTGGATGGTCGAGATCATCGATCTCTGAGCGGATCGTGAGGAAAGATGGAAGCAATGGTGGAGCCACGCGGCTTGGGGAGATTTAATCTATCGAGGATCTGTTGGATTCGGATGCATCGTAATGCGCAGATGGTGGAGGGTGGCCATGAGAGAGCGTAATTGAGAACCGCTTATCCAATCGAGTGCGGGGTACGATGCATCAGGGAAAAGATCTGTCCGCGGAAATAGAATTGAATCCGGGCCGTTGATCGAGTAAAGTGTTTGATACGATGCCTAGGATGTAATCCCCACCGTCCATTACCGAAAACCGATCCCGAAACATACCGCTTCTCCCGGCCAACCCGGCAAATGCGTCCCTTGTAACGGCCAAAGCGCCCGGAAAACACTGCCACCGCTACACGGTAGCGCCTCCTCCTCGGTCGTTGCGAATTGCTTGCAGTTGAGCTCCCTCGAGCTCTATAAAAGCGGCCTTCGTAGGCTACGCGGCAAGCAGGCGAGGAAAAGTTTGAGAAAGGTGAGAAGTTCACCGCAGGTTGACTGAGAAAGGGAGAATTACCGGAGAGACCGCCGCACAATGGTGGCCCATTCTGAGGTCGGGATTGAGGTAAGGAACCATTCTCTCGCTTTAATTCCAAATTAGCGCATCGAATGGTGAGGCTCAACTCACGAGAAGGAAGATAGTAACCTAAGAGGGAAGCTCCGAAGTTTACCCGAAGATCGTCGTGCAACGAAAGCTCCGCTCATGGTTATGTGAAGCTCCTTGCTACCGAGGACCATCGACGGCGAGAATCACTTTCTCCCGACAACGCGGAGTCACTTGATAGAGAGGTTGAAGAAGAGAGTTAAATAAAAAAAAATAATAATAATAATGTTAGTATGGGATGATTATAGCTGCGTGACAGTATATATATATATATACATTTCGTTAGAAAAAAAAATTAAAAAAAAGTTAATAATATATTAACTTAGTGTGACATATTAGCTAAACTAATGGATTTAGCTAGCTAATATATTTTTGTTGGGCTAAGATATTAAAAGATTATTTGTGACAATAATTCTTATATAATTGTTAATATAGTTTGTTAATTATTTTTATATAATGTTGGTAGTGTGACCAAATATTGGTTAATCCATTTATTTTTTTCCTTTTGGCCTAAGATACTAGTTAAATTGTTGTGACAAATAAAGGTAATGAATTTGGAAACTATAGGGTGTGACACATGTTCAATTAACCAATTAAAGATTATAAATCTTTGAAAATGGAACTTAAGATTGGTGATGATTATTAGGTTGGAAATGAAAGGTTTTAACCTTAGTGTAATTAAATTCGAAATGTCTCCATTAATAGTGTTAACACTATTAATCAAAAATAGTCGTATAGTTTCGATAACTATATGGAACTGTAACTATGTGACATAATAATTAAGTAAATATTATTATTGAAATGAGGCAAATAGAAATTAATTAATTAAATTCATAAATGTGGATAATTTGTTATGTGAGGGAAATTATTTAGTAAGGAATCTAAATAAATTCAAAGAGGACTAATAAACCCTAAGCAAGGTGGAACCTAAAACTTTAGGGTTTTAAAAGTTCAAATGACCAAAATGCCCTTCTAGGGTAAGAGGAGAATATGATCAATCTAAAGAGGCCCTAACTCAACTAAAATGACTTAATAAAAGTCTACTAGATAGACTAAAGTTGACTAGGTTTGACCAAGGTAGGACCAAAGAGTCAACCAAAGGACATAGAAAGCGAGGAATAAGTACAGTAACCTGAAAGATGGTCCTTAGGACCCGTTAGTGGGCCTAAGCCCAACGAGTATGTAGGACATGCATGTGAAAGTAGAAGCTTGTAGAAAACCTGACTCTAATAAGAGTCTATGTATGCCAGATACTCTCGTGGGGAGGCAGTAAGGCATTTCAAAGGAGACCGGGAAGACATTTAGTCTCTCTAGAGGTAAAGCACACTTGCCTAGTTTCCAGAGTTTGGTTTTCTTGGAACATGCGATGTATTCTTAATACATGCCTTGTTGATGCCATACATGCTGTTCGTATCTGTTTTGTATTCCTGTTGAGCATGTGTGTATATTTTGGGACGCCGGTGTCCCGTTTGCCGCTCTTATTTTGTGCCTCGTTCGGAGGAGCTAGGGAAGCTACAATAGAGGAATGATCAGTGATAGGACCCCGAAGCGTTCACATGCCCTTGCTTGCCAGAATCTCTGGAGGTCTTACACAATGGTGTGGGCAGTGAATGCTGCGTAGGAGAGGTAGTTCTCTTGACTGTGGAGGAGGGTCAAATGACCATTGAGGTCATACTTACAGTGAATAAATAGCGGGCTATACCGTAGGGAGTGAACCTTGAGTTCTCTTAAAACTCATTACAGAGCAGGCTTTGTATGGGGTCATTACCCTAGATTTGTTTGTGGTAGACTCCCAGGACTACTTTGTTGGTACTATGATCTTATTGATTGACATATTTTCTTTTTGTGTCATTGTGACCCTGCAGGGGTACTTACTGGGCTTTCCATTCAAAGCTCATGTGTTTTCTCTTTTCCTCTTTTACAGATTCCGAGGTTTAGGGAGGGAGAGGAGCTCGGGGAGAGGGACTCAGGAGGACCGTGAGGTTATAGGAGTCTCCTTTATCTTTATTTTTGTGAGCATTGTTATGGTAGGACCCAGATAGGACCAGACTGTTTTAGGAGCTATGGACTCCTGACTCTATGTTCCTTGGAACACATGAAGTTTATTATTTATTTTTATGGATTGTTATCCGCTTATCACATTATTAGGCCTTGTATTTGAGTTGAGTTAAATCTCTTCTTTAATACTGGCCGGTCGACGCTTTCGAGGTCCCAGTTAGGTGGAGCGTTACACTTATGGTGAGGTTACCCCCACCAATGATGATTGTTACATTTTATTAATAATAAAACCTCATTAAATTGAATAATTAATACATAATTAAAAATATATATATTTGAATAATTAATACATAATGAAGGGAATAAATCCTCATGAACATGAATAAAAAAGCATTCTGAAGAGAATAAAAAAGCTCAGCTGCGAAGAGAAAAAAAACCTATGTATCAAATTATGCACTAGCTGAAAATCACTGCATAAATAAACATAGTTGAAAAATCACCTTTCCAAGAACCAGTCTCAATGGGAACAAATACATTACCGCAGAACATGGAACACAACCAATCTGCACAAAAAATACATATGGAACACAACCAAAGTGCAAAACAAGTACATCACTGTAAAACATGGACAAATACATCACTGTTATAGTAGTCCAAACATGAGGGTTTTTTTCCTTGAATAACAAGAGAGTAATCCATCATTTTCAATCATGGACACAACCAAACCGCAGAAAAAAAACAGGTAATCATCCTACACTTGATGAAATTACAAAAGAAAAAAAATAGCAGTTGTAACTTAAAAAAAAAGGACATTGAGCATTGCATGTGTGCCTAATAATGGTCGCGTGACCCTCCTTGATTGGCCATTGACATAAAAAATTCTTTAACCCAATACATCCTCATGTCCTCATCTCTTGCCAAGAACGATACAGCTCTATTTTCATCGGCCATCAACCAATCATATGCCTTGTTGATATCACGGCCAGAGTAGCCATATGCTTGCAATTTCTTGCACTCATTAACTACCTCTTTTGCAAAGGATAATTTCTCACTAGCAAATGATGACTTTTCACTAGTGAAATTCATTGTTGTGAAGGCCTCCTTAATCGTGCTATTCATCTCTTGTATAGCCTCAACCTCGGATATCAACTTTCTCTTTGCTTTTCCTTTTTTTGTTTGAGTGGAAGTTGTTCTCCTTGGTTCTGAGCTTTCTGACTGCATATTAATAAGGGTTGACATATTTGCATCTTCACCCCTAATATCCTCAAAAAACATGTCATCAAGACAACCAGTTTGAGGCTCTTGACGGATGTTGATATCATCATACATATTCATGCCAATTTCATCTCCAAATTGAATAGCATGTCGTCCAATGGCCTGATCATTGCCACAAATTTTCTCCAGCAGGTCATGATCTTCGATTGGCTTGTTTATGAATGGTTCATCTCCTAGATGGACCTAGTATACAAGAACAAATTAGTAGAGGGTTTTAAAAAAAATTTCTTCAAATAAAAATATATGAAACCATAAATAAAGTAGTACCTTGATATACTCCTTATACTCTGATTCTCCCATGATTATCATTTTCAATCTATCATCCCAGCCCATTCCACTTAAGTCTTTCAGTTTTTTAATTCTTACCCATCATTCGCGAATTGTCCTTAGGTGGTTAGACACATTTGCTTTAGTAACTATACTGCCAAACTCTTCCTTCATTGCCTGGCTTGCAGCATGGAGTGCTTGTGGTTTGAAGCCCTTATCGACTTTGAAGCCTTTTTCAACTTGAGAAGCCATGAATCGTATAAAGTAGCGGCTTTCAGTAGAAGTCCACCTTTTAGTGTTATTGGTTCTCTTGTTAGAGCTTCTTACTGTTGAGGTTTGGCTATCCTTTGATGCTCTTACGCTATCCATTCCTACACATGACAAACTCATAAGCAAAATTTTTTAGAGAATAAAGTATAAACAAGTAAAACAAATGTCATCCTTGTTCATCACTTGGACTGCAGAACATTTTCATAATCATGCTCCAATTACTCAAACATATAATAGAAATCTGATTTTGTAATCATTGGCAAACAAAAATCTTATTTTATAACCACATAGTGCAAATAACATAAGATATGTGTAATTGCAATGCCACAGTGCAAATATATAGGCATGGGTGATAACCACACACTACAGATAAATGAGATGGATATTAAATAAGAAAACAATAGGTTTGTCATATCCATAATGTACTCCTTATTTGGTTGATTGATATCACACCTATTCAACAGATACAAGATAAAGCTAAAGATAAAGGAAAGAATTAAGAGTATAAAATAGGAGGTTGGACTCAGATACATATGAAGTTTATTTTATGTCCAATCACAACAACCAGCCAGATAACCAGATTCAATTTTGATGGCTGACATTAAAGAGAATAACAGGGATCAAAGATTATGTTGCATGCATCATGATGAAGGACATGAGTTAACAATGAAGAATAGAAGACCAAAGTGTTTATATGTTAGTGGTCCATAATTACAAATAGTATTTGTGGACTGTATGAAGATTATAAAATAGCGTCAGATTAGCACTAGAATCTCCAAATAAAGACCAAAAAACACTAAAAATTACATCAATTCCTCCAATGCAGCTCCCACTCTCACGAAATACAAGAGAAGAAGCAACTTGTTTGACAAAACTTCACCATTTAACCCCAAAAACACACATTCTTAACAATCTCAGAAAACCCAAGTTCCAAATCCTCGAAATCCCCCCTCAAAGCTAGGACGAGTGGGAGATCGTACCTGCAGAGGAGATTTGGGCACCAGGGCTTCGAGATCTCCAAGTTGAGAACTTAGTGAGGGCCTCCGTGCTCTTCTCCGAGAGAGAGACGAAGCGCAGATTTGCTGGGACAAAGAAAACAATGAAGGAAAAGGGGGTTAGAGCACTTTAAGAAAAGAAAAGAGTTGTTCATGCCCGGCCTACCTTGATTCAAGCTTCCTGATCAGCCCCACGCTCTCAGCTCGTTGTCCTCAATGGGCCGCAATGAAGCCCTTGGTCCGGAGGAAGATGGTTATGCCCGGCGGTGGACAATGGAGCTAGGTCTTCGGCAACGGAGAAGAGAGAGATCAGAAGTATCCCAGTGAGGCGGAGAATGGTGAAGAGAGAGAGATCGGGGTGAGAGAAGAGAGAGATAAGCTTTTGTGACGTGAGTGATCGGTGAGTTCGGGACGACGAAGACGATAACGGTGCTGAGATCCTCCACTCGCCTTCGATTTCGCACAACCTTACCAAATCCCGTGAATCCCTCACGTGGCTGTCATGTGAAGGTTTCAAATACTGGGATTTGGTATTACGCCCGATTCGGGAGTAATACCAAATCCCATCAATAGTGCATTTGAAATGTCATTGTAGTTCCAAATCTCTCCAAACAAACGATGGATTTCAAAAGATATGGGATTTGGAAATGCAGGGACTTCCAAATCCCCCCAAACAAACAGCACCTAAAGTTTATGCAAGGCTGCATATGCACCTATTAATTATATTTCTTCAGAATCAGAGATCTTTTCAAATCTATCCCTCATTTTGAATTTTTAGATTTTGAAGGGGTCAATGAGTAAAAAGACATCATAAATTTCATTAATTCTTGATTAACTTTAGAAAAAGAAAGAAGGCGCGGGATCCACCCACTGCCCCAAATTCGAAACCACGAGAAGCCTTTGGTTTTCTCCTCCGAAGATCGGAGATGCAGAGACGAATGGCGGACCTCCGGGAGTCCTGCGCCAGCGAGATCCTCCACCATAGTGATCGCGCCTCTCTCGCTGCCGACTCCTTCCGCCGCACCCTCCTCTCTCTCCGCTCTTCGGCCTCCCAAACCCTAGTCCATCGAGGTAATACTCGTCTCTTCGCCCAATATCTAGGGCTTTCACTTTAGTCGATCGATTTCGATCACTTTGTGGTTGTTTTGTTGTTTTGATTTGATTATTTGCCGTGTTTCACTCATTTGATGCATGCCCAGCCTCTTGTGATTTGAGATTATCGTGTATGGTTCTGTTATTGGTGCAGAGAAGCTTGGAAAGCTCAAAGATCATCTCAGTGAGCTGGAAGCTGATCTGGAAAAAATTCTAGCAGGTTTGTGTGGTTTTTCTTTCCTATTCCTGATGAGCATTTAATGAAGAATTATATCTTACCATGATTTTGTTTGATTCAAAGGAAAATTGTTGTTGTGGAGCTTATTAACTTGATTTAAGGATGTGTTTGGATTGAGGAAAAAATAGAGGAAATAGAAAAGGAAAGAAAAGTGTTTTCCTGTGTTTGGTTGAATGAAAAGAACAATATGGAGAAACAAATGAGAGAAATAGGGTGGTAAAACTTTCTCTTCTTTTCCTTCAACTTTACTCTTTTCATTTAATTGATTCTAATGGTGACCAAACCATTTTCCTGCTATGGTCTAGAACCAAACATACGTCTGCTGGATTCTAATTAGTATTTTCTGTTAATATTCAGGAAATTCTGATTTACCATTGCAACGTTTCAAGTTTCAGCCACCCCAACTATATCATTGCTTTATGATTCTGGATACTTATTGTTTGTATTTTGCAATGCCAAGGTGGAAGTTTTAGCAATTTATTGTATAGTTTTATACCCTTAGTTGTTTGGATTGTGAGCTTGTCTGAAGGCTGAAATGGGGATGGGTAAGAGGGTTTGTCAGTAGATGGTTCTTGTGGCATCTGATAAAAGTACTTAAATCTGTTTTGGATGGATGGTTACCAGATTTTTATTTATCCATTCAATTTATTAAGTTTATTGCTTTATGTCTTCATATTGAGATGTAGTGCTTGTGTTAACATCATTATTATATTAACTTCAGAATCTCTTATTTCAATTCCAATCATTTAACTATTAAAAACTTGTTGATAATCTTGTGAAAAGTACTTAATCCCTTGAAAATTTTCCTTGTAGTCAATGTAATGCTAAAGAGGCTAAACATGCGGCTACAGTTGAATCTCTTTCTTCTGCTGTATCTAGGACAGAAGAGCTGAAAGAAATTGTAAAGGATCAGAATGTAAGGAAGGATGAATATGCAACAATAATAAGGCAACAATTACATGGTAAGGTCTCTTCAAGATCTTAATTCATTCTGAAACTACTTGAAAATCATAGTGAAGTTTTTCGCAGAATGATGAAGATTGCATTTTTAATCTATTTTCTTAGCATCATCTATTTAGGCATTCAGTATTATGTAACAGAAATTTAATTATTGTTGTCAATTTCCTCCCGTTAAATCTAATCAATCTAAGCTGTATGTTGATGTTAATAAATGGATTTAAATCTTTGAGAAACCCCATGCAAAGAAGGGACAACTATGCATCTTTACTATATGGGGCTTTATTTTGGGTTGTTTTTTTTTCAGCTGATGTATAATGTAGAATTGTCTATCCTGTCATTTATTCTGGGAAATTGTAATATTCAGACATTGTCATGAAGTGCTTAAGATCAATTTTTTCTGTAAAAAACAATCATGTTCAGTACTTTAGTTTTCATGGTATATGTCACCTGTATTTTATGATAACCATGACATCGGAAAATAATTGTTTCTGTCTTTTGACATGTTCTTTTTTTTATTGCCAAATGTTTATGTCTAACAGCTCTGACAAACCTTGAAGAGAAGTGTGATCAAGAAATAAGCAATAGAGAAAGTATAGAAGAAGCTGTTTTGTGGTACAATAGAGTTCTTGGCTTCCGTACTGAAGGAGGTGAAGGTAAACATTTATTTATTTAGAAGCCTTATTTTTTCAGTTAGTTTCATATATAACTAGTTTCTTTTGGTTTGAAGGAGTGAAGTTCATATTCAACAAAATCGATGCGAAACACCCTGAGAAAGAGTACTCATTTACTGTAAAACTTAATGGGGATGTATGTGACTGTGAGTATCAAATTTTAATATTGAAACCTGGTTTATGAGTGACACTAATAGCTGAATTATCTGCTTGGTTAATAATCTTGGCTCGCTTTAATCATCTTCAGTGTTGCATTGTGATCCTTACCTTGATAATCTTGACGAGTTAATCAAAGACATGAACAAGACCAATGGTTTATTTAAGTTTGTAAGACTCATGAGAATGAAGTTTCAAGCTGCTGCATTAAATGGTGAGCACTTCTACTTATATTATTTGTTGATCATTTCACTTATGTGTGAAAAAGGTTCTAGGATTAATGGCTGTTAAAACAATTACCTTTCTTGATTAGACATGAAAATGCATCTTTAGATGATCATGATCGGAGCTTTTTCATTTCTCTTCTACTTGCTGGACAGGAATTTCACCAAAGACAACACCTGCCCTTTGTTATCCAGATTCATTATCTGTTACTGTATCTTCTCCACCTCCTGTTTCAGTAGACAGTAGAAGTGAAACACTTGGAAACGGTGATCTTCATTACCAACCTAAACAATGGTGGCATGATTCTCTACAAAGGGTTGGCCAACATACAAATCTGTCCCCAAGATCTGTATCGAACCTTCGTCAATCGCCATCCTTTCAGGTAATCTGATGATTTTTTTTTTCTTCTAAATTGCTATTTGTTTTTTTCTATTAAGAGGCGAATGAAGAACTCCCGGTGCTTAAATTCATTAACCTTGTGTTTGATAGGGGGATATCCCACATGGGATTAGGAATAATTTTTGAAAAGTTTTGAATTTTTTGGGGGGAAATTTTAAAGTAAAGATATTATTGATAAGATAGCTATGTGGCTTCCATGTATTGGTGAGTAGGGCATTATTATATTCTTAAACTTGAATTAAAATTTTTGGCGGGAAAAAATTTCATTGGAAAATGTGTTGGGATATCCCCCTATTAAGCACAAGCTAAGTGTTTCCTTTTTTTTTTCTTTCCATCTACTTCAACAGAGTGAAGGGAAAGTTGAGGATGTTAAGGTAGATGTGTGGTCATACAAGGTTGGACAAGATTAGAATTAAATAGGATGGTTAAAATGGAGGTTCCACGGGTGTGTTATGGGATGATGGGATGAAGATGTAATCCATAGATTTAAAACAAGATGGTTGAAATGAAGAAGTGTCACGGGTGTGTTATGAGATGATGTGATGAAGATGTAACCCATTGGATTAAAACAAGTTAGGTGAAATGAAGAAGTGTAATGGGTGTGTTATGTGATAGAAGATGTTTAATAAAGTGAAGAGAAAGTTCTCTACGATGACAGTTAGATGTTAAGGTGAATGAGTGTTTATATAAGATTGGACAAGATTATAAATGAACACATTCGACAGAAGATACATGTTGCACCAATTGAAGATAAAATAAGAAAAGGGTGTTTGAGATGGTTTGGACATGTGCGTCGTAGACCCGTAGGTGCCTAGAAGTAGGCCTAATATTACATGGAGAAAGATAGTGTCTAAGGACCTATGTATATTAGATATTGAGTCGGATCTAACCTTTGACAGAGGGACATGGAGACAGAGAATCCATATAGCCGACCCCATCTAGTATGGGATTGAGGCTTAGTTGTTGTTGTTGTACTTCAACAAAATTCTCATAATTGCATATGAAACCACAATAGAGGTATACATGCAAACATTAATAATGGAATTTGTTTTGCATATATATATGTAGGAATCTTGGTTTTTAGATGGCCATTAGCCATGTATTTAGAAATTTTATATATATATATACACACATACATACAGACGTGTTAGAGTTCGACCACTCTAACATCGATCAAAAAAAATTTTAAAAACCCAACAAACCCACCCCTCTGTGCATGAGTGTTAGAGTGGACCGACCGTACTTGCGGCTGACCGGACTTTAACATTTTCATATATATATGTATATATATATATATATGTATATATATATATGGATCTGATAACATCCAGCCGGCCTTAATACTGTGCAAATGAGGTCGCTTTTCATTTCGGCTTTTAGAGCATGTTTGAAGGATTTCCAACCGTACGGATAGGAAGATTATTAAAAAATAAGCTAGTATGTCCATTTTCATACAATTTGATGACCGTTTTGTCCTCCCACGTAGCGGTTCTTATTTTATAGAAATCTTAACGGTTCAAAATTTCAACCATTAAGTGGGAGGACCAAACGGTCACCAAATTGTATGAAAATGGACATGCTTGCTTATTTTTCGATAATTTTCCTATCCGTACAGTTGAAAATCCTTCAAACATGCTCCAAGGGCCAAAATAGGCGGCGATCGGATCTGCACAGTGATCCGGCCGGCCGCATAGTATCAGGCCTATATATATATATATATATATATATATATATATATATATATATATATATTGTTGACGTAGAAATCGGTCTCTCCTCGTGATTCATGCCCGATCACCGGTCAATAGTTATATTTATATTAGTTGAGGGACTAGATCGCAACAAAAGGAGTAAACATCCAAGCATAAAGAAGGAAACACCCGATTTACGTGAAAAACCCTGTAAATTCGAGGAAAAATCATAGGGCCCTAATGCGGGGCAATCTACTATGTAGGGAGAGATATACAAGGCTTGATCTCATAGAAATATTTAGAAATGAAGAAGGAAAAGAAGAGCTCACTAACTTCATCGGGAGGAACCCCGGTTTTGTGAAGATAAGATCTTGCTTCATAGAGAAGAGCTCTCACTTTGCCTTGGATTTGGAGGAGAGGAAGAGCTTTATGGAGATGAGTTTTTCTTTTTGGGGAAGAAGATAGGGGCTTGAAGATGGAGGTGGCCGGTCTTGGAGAAGGGTTGGAGGAGTTTCACGGAGAAGGGCCGGCCGTCGAGATCTTCATCTTGGGCTTGGAGAGGCCATGTAGATGGTGGATAAGAAAAGAGTTATCCTTGGAGAAGAAGATCCTCCCCCTTTGATAATTAAAGAGATGTCCCCTATTTCAAAGTTCTTCCCTCTTCTTTAACTGTTTCCCTTTTTTCTCCCGAGTCTTGTGCCATCACCTATAAAATCATCCCCCAAATCATGCATGTGATTTGCTTTCCAATCTTATCATAAGCCATGTGTCATTATCTCGAGGAGCCACGTGTCAGCATCTTAAATATTTTACCCATAACATATATATATATATATATATATATATATATATATATATATATATATATACATATAAATATAAAAGAAAACTCATTACATTAAACATTAGTAGCAGTAGAACGTGGTAATCATGCATCTATGTAATGACTGAGTAAAACAAAACCATGTATGATTAAAATGTTGAGTGTGCAAACAATAGTACCACATCGCCTAATGGGAGAAAGTGAGAGGGGCATATATAGAGGGACATGTTCCATAGTTGTGAGGCCTTCTGGAGCATTGGGCTCCGGGGACAAAACCACTTGGATGGACCAAGCCCAAGTGATAATATCACAACTGATGAAGTGTGGTGTGGGCCCATCACCCGGGGGGTCGGTGGGGTTGCTGATACCTAACCAGTTTTGACCCATCTTTTCAGATGTGATGCCTTTTGGGTTAAGCCTAAGATCAAAACCGTGAGGGCTTGGGCCCAAAACGGACAATATCACAATTAGTGTGGAATGTGTGTGTGTGTGGGGGGGGGTGGGGGGGGGGTCTGGGTCCTAATAAGTGGTATCAGAGCCAAGCTTCTCCAGTGCTAATCGTGTAGGGTAGATCCTCAAGTGCCGAACAAAGCCCCCAAGTATAGCGTGTTATTGTTCCATGAGGCCTTAGTGATCTATGTAAGGCGTGTTTCTATAGATGCAGTGATGTCTAAGGGTGCCATCACGTAAGGCGTGTGCTATAGATGCAGTGGTGTCCAAGGGTGCCAGTGGAGCAAGGTGATTGTTCCATTGAGAGAAAAAGCCAACGGAGCAAGGTGAACAGGGTTCACGGTGTTTCGCCTGAGGGCAGGTTCAAACCATGTAGTGGTCCTTTGTTTGAGGGGAGGGTTGTTGAGTGTGCAAACAATAGTACCACATCTCCTAATGGGAGAAAGTGAGAGGGGCATATATAGAGGGACATGTTCCATAGTTGTAAGGCCTTCTGGAGCATTGGGCTCCGGGGACAAAACCACTTGGATGGACCAAGCCCAAGTGACAATATCACAACTGATGGAGTGTGGTGTGGGTCCATCACCCGGGGGTTCGGGGGGGTTGCTGATACCCAGCCAGTTTTGATCCATCTTTTCAGATGTGATGCCTTTTGGGTTAAGCCTAAGATCAAAACCGTTAGGGCTTGGGCCCAAAGTGAACAATATCACAATTAGTGTGAAATGTGGGGGGCCCGGTCCTAACATAAAAAGCTTGTCGGCATTTCTTGATGCTTGCTCTATAATTAGAAGCTGATTTTGTTTGCCTTTACATGAGGCTTCTAAACAATTAAAAGCTGATCAATGTCTCGTTGATGCTTAGGCTTTTTTCATTAGATGATTGTTGTCATTTGATAGTATGATTTTGTTGCAGATCAAAGAGATCAATTGATCTGGCTGAGCTTGGAGCGATATTTGTACCAGTGAGATCACCTGGTCGCTTGTTTCGGCCCTTCCATTCTTGTTTCTTGTATTTGTCTATAACCGTCTGCAGGTTCACGATCTCTTGAGTCAGTGGTCTAACTTCTCCTGTTTTTTGTTTTGTGGATCATATAATATATAAGTGTAAGCTCCTTGGTTTTTTTCCCAGTCAATGGCACACCTGCCTCATACTCCTATCCCTTTCATTAAAATCTTATTATCTTGCTTTCGGTGTTTGCTGCATTTTAGAAAACTGAGTAGGTATACAAAGCATAAATAATATATATTTATTGATTGTATACGAGGTTTATGTTTACCTTTGTAGGATTGTATTTGCTGATCTATGTTTTTCATTTACAAATGCCAAACATGGACAATTATTCCGGTTCTCTGAGGTGCAAATATCTAATTACTAATTACTAATTCTGCAGGGGTATGTATGCAAGAAAAATACTAAGGTACGTAACATTTTCAGCATTCTTGGCCTGGCAATCGGTAGTTGATAAGCTTCTGTACGTAAAATAAAGAGTGGAGTTGGTAATGTGTATGTTGTCTTTATATAAAATGGTACGTGTACACACATAGGATAAATTAATTTTTTTTTCTTCTAATTGATCTTGAATACCTTGGTAATCTATAAAATATAATTTAATTAATTAAATACATTGTTAATTTATATTTTAAAATCAATTATTACACTCCAGCCAAGTGAAAACCTAGGGATTGTAATCTTGTATGTACGTTCGCGAAGGCAACATATTCAAATATGGGTCGTGTTATAGTGCGGTCGATCGTAATATTGTGCAAATGCGGTCACTCCATTTTAGCCGATTTATACAGTGTTTTAGGGAAATTCAACTGTATGGATAGAAAGAACATCGAAAAATAAGTTAATATGTCAATTTTCATACAATTTGAGTATTTGTAGGATCATCTTAAAAGATGAAATTCTGAACTGATAAGATTTTTATAATTCTCACCTGTTAAAATGAAGACCCTACAAGTTCTCAAATTATATGAAAATTGACATGCTAGCTTATTTTTTGATGTTCTTTTCATTCATACGGTTGGAAATCCTTAAAATACTGTACCAGTGGTCAAATGGGAGGTGACTTTAAATAAACAGTATTCCGGCCGGCATTCAAATATAAGATTAAATATATTTTTGGTCTTTATATTTTAATGATTGTTCATTATATTCTTTGTATTTCAATATATCCCCATTTTTTGTGTATTTTATTCATTTTAGTGTGGGTGAAATATGTGCGGCACGTGGAACACAATTTGTATTTGTATTTTTATTTATTATTTGACTTTTCCACTGTGCCAACACACTTGGTCTGGTGCAAGACCCCATGCCGCATTTCTTTAATTTTTTTTAGTTGACTTTGTTTTTATTTTTTTAATTGATTTAATACGCCCATCAACCAAACATTTAAAAAAAAATTAAATGTCTCGCATTTATTGCTACTGCAAACTTTATTCCAGCAGTTATACTGCATTTTTTACTTTTCATCTACATAAAAACATTAGTCAAATGATTAATTTAACCTGAAACTTCAATTATTAATATGGAGTATGTACTAAAGATTTAGAATATGCCATTCGGCCACCCCATGTCCATGTGTACTGCCACACTGGTTTAGAAAAATCATGTAATTAAAAAAGAAATATAAAGCACAATATATTTTGTTTGCAAAAGAGTTCATCTTTGAAAGTAGGATTAGGATTAGTAGTTAGAATATAAGGTATTTGACAAGAAAATTTATGGAGTTAATAGACTCTCTAAAAAGGTGGAGAATAAATTTTGTGTGTTTGCAAGAGACTATATATGTTGATAGGAAACAAAACTAGGGATATTAATAATATAAGTTACAAATTATGGTACTGTGGAGGAGATAATAAACATAGGAATGATGTAAGAATTATTTTGGAACCAAGAATTGAGGACAAAGTGGTTGAAGTGAAAATGATAAGAGATAGGATTATATATTTGAGGTTAGTGTTAGGAAAATTGATAATCAACATAGTGAGTGTGTATGCTCTTCAAGTAGTTAGGCTTAGGGGAAAAAGTTAAAGTTAAGTTCTGGGAAGATTTGGATGTGGTAGTTTAGTGATTCCAAGTGAGTAAGAACTTTTTATTGTAGGAGATCTTAATGTGCATGTGGGTAGACTTAGTGATAGCTACGAGCAAATACATGGAGGTTACAAATATGGCAACATGAACGAGGAAGGAAAAACTATATTATAATTTACTTTGGCTTATATTTGTTATTGACCAACACTTGCTTTAATAAAAGAGAATTGCACTTGATTATCTTTAAGAGTGGGTAATCATTGCCAAATAGACTTCCATATTACAAGGAGAAGGGATAAGTCTATATATAAAGATTGCAAGGTTATATCTAGTGAAGCACAAACTACCTAACATAGGTTAGTGGTGTTGGATATGATGAAAAATGATATAGTGAAAAAAGAAAGAAGTGTTAGGCAACGTAGGATCAGATGGAGGGCTTTAAAAGGGACCAACCAATTAGTGTTTAAGAATAAATATGGGACGAGGGAGTCAGAGACATAGAAGCAGATGCAAACACAATATGGAAGAAGATGACGTATCATAGTGAGAAGGTAAGGAGCAAGGTTTTATGGGTCTCTAAGAGACTAGGACCTCGACCACAGAAATCATAGTGGTGGAATGGAGAGGCACAAAAAGTTATTAAAGAGAAAAGATATTGGCATAGAAAGTTACCCACAATTGAGGATGAGAAATCTTACGCTGGGCAGGATAGTGATTAATCTGCTGGTGGTGATAACTAGGGGATTGATAAAAAAACAAGCAAGGGGGAAGACAAACAGAGAAGAAAGTCTTTGAAACTTCAAAGGAAAAGTATTATTCAATATTCAATGACTAAAATTCAACCCACAAGTCGAGTTTAAATAACATCAAAAAAAAACTAGAAACCTATCTTCTTATCCAAATTTGCCTCAATAAATTTTGGTACAAAACAAAAACTTATCTAATTTTAAAAGAATTAAGCAAATCAGATAACTTCTAAAAATTTGAGATCAAATCGGATTCAAATCTTATCCTAAATTAGCATACGAAGTATTACCAAAAATAGAAAAAACACCCAAAAATGAAGAAATGACAGGGAAAACAGTGGAATTTGAGGATGAAGGATCTTTATGAATTAGGGTTCAGCGCGCGAATCAGATGCATGTAGGCAAAGTTATGGCCAAAACACCGAACCGTGTCCAAAATTGTTTCCCAATCACGGAATTGGCTCGATCATCTTTGGCCTTTACGTCGGTCCACCAATTCGCGATATGCTAAAGCTTGCATGGTGTAATCAGATAGTTCAGCATCGTCTGACTCGGGTTCTCCTGCATCAATCGGCCCTGGTTGGAAAGAACTCGTCCTTGAGTTCTCGGTTGGGTCTGTCAACTCCATATAGCAAGGACTCAAATGTTTCACATTGAAGACGTTTTAAAGTCTTCAAGTTACTGGGGAAGCGTAGCATGTATGCATTGTCATTAATCTTCTGCAGCACCTCGCAGGGTCCGATATTTCGCTTCTTAAGTTTGTTATACTCATCAACTGGAAAGCGATCACGAGTCATTACTGCCCAAACAAAGTCACCCTCGTTAAAAAAGGGTTTGGCGGTGACGGCTGCCAGCCTGGTCTTGTATTTGGTATTGCTCTCATGAATGACATTCTTCACCTGCTCATGGATACTCTGGAGATGTCCTTCCATCTCATCGGCTCAGGGATGAACATGCCCCAACCGTGGAACAGGGGCTAAATCAAGTACTCCGGATGGGTTCCGACCATAGACAACCTCGAATGAGCTTAAACCGGTAGTCCGATTCTTCGATCTGTTGTAGGCGAATTCAACTTGAGGTAATGCCAAATCTCACTGATTCGGTTTAGTTCCAGCCAGACACCTCAGAAGGTTGCCCAAACTCTGGTTCACCACTTCGGTCTGTCCATCCGTCTGGGGGTGATATGCTTTACTAAAGTTCAACTGTGTCCCCAATTTCCCCCCACAAGTTTTTCCAAAAGAGGCTGATGAACTTGGCATCACAATCAGATGTGATGGAGCGAGGGACACCATGCAAGCGGACAACCTCTCGAAAGTAAAGATGGGCAATGCGGGTAGCATCCATAGTCTTCTGATAAGCTATAAAGTGGGCCATCTTGGAAAATCTGTCGATTACCACCAGAATAGAATTCGAGGCCCGCTGGGTATGAAGAAGGCCTAGAACAAAATCCATGCTGACGTCAAGCCAAGGAGTTTTAGGGACTGGTAAGGGAGTGTACAGGCTTGTATTGGTGAGAACTCCTTTGGCCTATTGGCACACAAAGCAACGCTCCACAAAGTGAGCAACGTTGCTAGATAGCTTCAACCAATAAAAGTTAGCAACTATGAGGGTGTAGGTCTTATCACGACTAAAGTGCCCCTTGTTATGGAGTTCGCTCATAATCTGCTGTCATAATGAACAGTCGGGGATGCACAGCTGCAGACCACGAAATAGGTATCCGTTATGCTAAATAAAATCGTGACGATGCCCATAGGTTACTTCCTGAAGTATCTGCTCGAAGGAAGGGTAGTCGTATATATATCTGTGAAGGCTTCAAACTCTGCAATGGTGCTCATTGTGGTGAGAAGAGAATTGCGGTGGCTTAGAGCATCTGCTACACGATTGAGGCTTCATGCATGATGCTTTAAGGTAAACGTGAACTCCTGCAAGTACACCACCCACTTAGCGTGCCGCTTGCTCAGTTTGTGTTGGCCATTAATGTACTTCAGGGCCTCATGATCAGTAAATAGGATGAACTCCTTCTGTATGAGGTAGTGGCGCCAATGCTTTAGTCACTGAACTATGGCATAGAACTCCAGGTCATAAGTGGAGTAGTTCTTCTTCGACCCCGGTACCTTATCATTGAAGAAAGCTACCGGTCATCCCGACTAGCTCAGAACACTTCTAATGTCAATTCCAGATGCATCACAGTTGACCTCTAACACCTTGACGAAGTCAGGAAGTGCTAGAACTGGTGCTTCAGTCATCTTCTATTTGACCAGATGGAAACTAATTTCGGCCTCATCTGTCCACTAGAAATCACGCCCCTTGAGACACTCTGTGATGGGGGCAATCAGCTTGCTAAACTTCCAGATGAATCGTTTGTAGAACGAGGCCGCCTATGGAAGCTTCGAACATCATACAAGGTCCTCGGTCCGGGCCACTCCAAGATCGCATCTATCTTTGATTGCTATGCATGAATACCATCAGTAGAAACAACAAAGCCAATGAAGGTTATAGAAGTAGTGAAGAAGGAACACTTCTTTCGGCTGGCGAACAGGCGCTTCGTTCTTAGCATCTCAAAGATAGTGCGAAGGTGGTCAAAGTGTGAGGACCAACTCGGACTACAAATGAGGATATCATCGAAATAAACCACCACAAACTTACCCATAAACGGTCACAGAACTCGGTGCATAAATAGCACGAACGTGCTTGGGGCGTTGGACAACCCAAAAGGCATCACCATCCACTCGTACAGTCCATGTTGCGTCTTGAACATCGTCTTCTACTCATCTCTAGGCGGTATTCTGATCTGGTGGTATCCGCTCTTCAGGTCGATTTTTGAGAAGACCTTTGAGCGGGATAGCTGGTGCAATATGTCATCCAGGCGGAGGATGTGGTAGCGGTACTTGATGATGATTTTGTTGATTGCTCGGCTGTCTACATACATGCGCCATGGGCCATCCTTCATTGGCACCAATAGGGCTGGAACTGCGCAGGGACTCATGCTTTCTCGGATGTAGCCGCTCCTTAATAACTCCTCCACTTGCCACTGTAATTCCTCGGCCTTCTTAGGACTGAGGCGGTCTGCTGGTCGGTTCGGCAAGCTCGATCCTGGGACAAGATCTATCTGGTGTTGGATGTCCCTCATAGGTGGGAGTCCCGTTGCCATCATGTCCGCGAACTCCAAGAGCAATTGCTGCACCTCTTTTGGCAGATCTGGATTCATGTCCATGGCATTATGTATACAAGGTAGCAATGTATAGACTACATCTCCCTGCTTGATCCCGCTTAAAAACCTG
Organism: Dioscorea zingiberensis; assembly: GCA_026586065.1. Classification (NCBI taxonomy): domain Eukaryota; kingdom Viridiplantae; phylum Streptophyta; class Magnoliopsida; order Dioscoreales; family Dioscoreaceae; genus Dioscorea; species Dioscorea zingiberensis. The sequence goes on along the minus strand of CM048825.1, from coordinate 24,951,867 downwards.
GACAAAGAAAGTAGGTTAGTATTGGTTACCGAGGTAGGAGGCTTTTCTTCCCATCAGGGTGCCAACACGATCCTTTTCCCCTTGATGCTGAGGGAGTAAGTATTCTTCCTTCTATCATGAACTACGCTCCGATCATACTGCCATGTACACCTCAGTAGTAAGTGACAAGTATCCATTGATACGACGTTGCACCATGCATTGTCAAAGTACCCATGCTCAATAAAGAAAGATATGAGACATCGCAGATCTACTTTTATCTCTGTGCCTTTGCTCAGCCATGACAGATTGTAGGGCTTCGGATGACGCTTCGTCTTCAACTGCAACTTCTGGACAATGTCTTCAGACACCACGTTCTCACAGCTAACGCTGTTGATGATCACCTTGCAAACCTTGTCGGCCATTGTGCAGGTGGTGTGGAAGATGTTGTTTCTCAGCAAGTCGTCCCTTGATTCATCCTTGGGTGCCAACAGGCTCTTGCGAACAACAAGAGTCTCATGGACATCCTCAATCAACACGTCATCATTCCATCATCATCACCTCCATAATCATCATAAACTGGTTCGTCCGTCTCCTCAACCTCACATACCTCGTTCTCTTCAATCATCAGGTTCTTGCCTTTCTAACTAGCAGGTTTTCGACACTCGGGTGCTTTATGCCCCTGCTCACCACATCGATAACAACGAACAACAGAGTTAGAACTACCTGACGGTGGTTGCTGAACCGAGCGGGGTGTCTGAGGGCGCCCTGGCTGACTACTCTAATTGCTCCTGATTGGTGGTCTTTTATTCTGTTTCTTTTCAACAGTGAGGGCACGTTGATATGCCTGCGAAACAGTCCACAATGTGTATAGACTGAGAATATCCTGGAATGGTTGGTATAGACCTCCCAAATATCGAGCCACCAGTTGCTCCTCCATTTCGGATAAGTTTTTCCGCGCGATCAATTAGTAGAAGTCCTTTGTGTACTCATCTACCAATCTTGTACCATGCCTCAACGTATAAAGCCTTTGAAAGAAGGTCTGGGTATAGCCGAAGGGGAGGAAGTGCCCCTTCATCTTCTTCTTAATCTTGTCCCAATCAGCAATCTTCGGTTTGCCTTGTCGATCTCGTGAACGCCGCAGTTGCTCCCACCACGCTGATGCTTGGCCCTTCAACCTGATGGCAACTAGCTTCACCTTCAGACAATCGGGGACCTCCTTGTAAAATATCCTCTCTACCTCAATCAACCAGTCGATGAAGACTTCAGCATGCAGGGTTCCAGTAAATTCGGGCAACTCCACCCGAAAGCTGAGATCCCTGTGACGCTCCAGCCATTGATGCCGATTCTATAGGAAGGAGATGATCTCTGATACCATCTGACGCTGGGTAGGATAATGATTAACCTGCGGGCGGTGGTAACCAGGGGATTGACAAAAAAACAAACAAGGGGGAAGACAAACAGAGAAGAAAGTCTCTGAAACTTCAAAGGAAAAGTATTATTCAATATTCAATAACTAAAATTCAACCCACAAGACGAGTTTAAATAGCTTAAAAAAATAACCTAGAAACCTATCATCTTATTCAAATTTTGCCAAAATCGACAAATTTGGGTCCAAAACAAAAACTTATCTAATTTCAAAAGAACTAAACAAATCAGATAACTCATAAAAATCCAAAATCAAATCGGATTCAAATCCTATCCTAAATTGGCATACGAAGTATTACCAAAAACAGTGGAATTTGAGGATAAAGGAAAGGTCCACCAAGCAAAGCTGGTAGATCCCACATGCGCGTCAAGACGAGCTTTCAGAATTGGGGTTGAGCGCGCGATTTCGATAACTGTAGCCAAAGTTATGGGCAAAATACCGAACCGTGGTCAAAATTGTTGCCCAATCACGGAATTGGCTCGATCACCTTCGGCCTTTACGTCGGTCTACTAATTCGTGATATACTAAAGCCTGCATGGTGCAATTAGATAGTTCAACATTGTCTAACTCAGGTTCTCCTGCATCAGAAGCGTTTGAGAACTATAAGAGGACATAAAAGGAGGCCAAGAAAGCGATTAGCGAGGCTCGAGGTAAATCTTTAGCCGATTTATACCAAAAGGAGAAAACTGTGTAAGTTAGCACGACTACGAGATATAAAAGGGAAAAACCTGAACAAAGTTTAAGTGCATTAAGTATGAGTCTCAACATGCCTTGACAAGATATAAGGAAATCAAGGAAAGATAAAGAAGCTACTTTGATCACCTATTCAATGCAAGTCATGGGGATAACTTTACAGATCTTTATGCATCAATGATAGAGAGGAACCATAGCTACATACGTAGAATCAGGCCTAGTAACCTGAATGAGGCATTAAAAAAGGTGAAGGCAGGGAAAGCCTGTGACACAGATAGTATCCCGAGCCACCCCGATCCCGGGTGGTGTGGCTGAGCCCGTTCTTTTGACTTTGGAATAAACTCTCTTTATGAGTATACTATTTCTTATACACATCTGTCTCTAACCCAAGCTTCCACATAATTTCCTTCCGATTGAGCTAACATCTGTTACGGTTGGATGTATAATGATCCCTATTAAGTATCCATGGCTAAATGGTTAAAACGCATGCCTGTGTCTGGAAAGATAGCAAACGCTATTATGAACTTAGTCTCTTAGAGGCCAGCTCATCGTAATTCTTTAACCCCCGAATCGGGAGTATCCTACTTTCAAACCTCAAATATGTTTCTAAGGGCTATATAGACAGATGCCTTCCTATCTTCCATCTTTACGTTACTGGGACCAATCGATGGAAAGATCTAATACGTGAGATCACAGGTAGTGGAACAAAGATTTAACAGTGAAAGCGAATATCTTTCCAGTCTTTTTTCACAAGAATTCCATGGCCAGCCACCATTGTTGTTAGAAGAGCAAAAAGCGCTAGCTTCCATTGTGTGACGGGCGGTGTGTACAAGGCCCGGGGAGAAGTGAGGGTATCATGGTTAACCAAACTTTTCAACTCTATTCTAAGAGGAGGAAAGGTATCAAACGATTAAAGAAAGAGCATTTTGGTTCCTATATATACAAATAAGGGAGATATTTAAAATTGCAACAACTACCGTGACATTAATTTAATGAGCTACACGATGAAATTTTATAAGAGGGTAATAGAGTATCGACTCAGGGATATTACGAATGTGTTAGAGAATTATGACAAGTAGGTCTACAACAGTCACCATTTTTTTGGTTAAGAAGCTTGATGGAGATCTACAGAGAGAAGAAGGATCTTGATATGGTTTTCATTGACTTAGAGAAAACATATGATAGAGTACCAAGACAAGTCATTTGATGGGCATTGGAGAAGAAAGACATTCATGTTAAATAGATAAATGTTAGTATGGATTTGTACGAAGGAGCAGTTACGAGTGTGAGAAGAGTGGGAGGAGATACAAAGAAATTTCCTATAAAAGTGAGTCTACATTAGGAATCGGCCTTAAGCTCATATCTATTTACTCTAGTAATAATGAGTTAACTAGCTGTATCTAAGATTACATCCTATGGTGTATGTTGTTTGCAGATGATATTGTCCTAGTTGATGATACTATGGATGGAGTTAATCAGAAGTTAGAATTGTAGAGAAACTCTCTTGAAAGTAGAGGCTTTAGGTTAAGTAAAAGTAAGACAAAATATATGCACTATAATTTTAGTCTAAATAGGAGAGATAGAGGGGAAGTGAAACTTGGTAAGGTAGTAGTGCCTAAGTGTAACCATTTTAAGTATGTAGGTTCCATTTTCCAGAAGGATGGGATGATAGATGAATATGTAACCTATACAATGAAAACAGGATGACTGAAATGGAGAAGTGCTATGGGTGTGTTATGTGATAAGAAGATGCCTAACAAAACAAAAGGAAAGTTATATAGAATGGCATTTAGACTAACTATGATATATGGGAGTGAGTGTTGGGCAACTAAAGTTTAATATATTCATAAGATAAGTTTGGCAGAAATAAGGATGTTAAGGTGGTGAGTAGTGATACAAGATTGGATAATATTAGAAATGCACAAATCTGGTAGATGGTTCATGTTGCACCAATTGAAGATAAAATAGGAGAAGGATGTTTAAGATGGTTTGAACACATGAGCCGTGAGGCCCCAAGTGCCTCAGTTCGAAATGTGATAGTTTAGTAATAGAAGGTAAGAAGAAGGGTAGAGGTAGACCTAGGATTATGTGGAGAGAGATAGTGTCCAAGGACATACGTATATTAAATATTGAGCCGGATCATGCCTTTAACAGAGTGACATAAAGACAGAGAATTCATATAGCTGACCCCATCTAGTATGGGATTAACACTTAGTTGTTATTGTTGTTTGTTGTTTTCTTTGGAAAGAATGAGCAAAAGCTACACAAAACTAACAAACAAACCATAAACTTAAAAAACCCCTCATGAGCCAAAAGACTGCCCATGCTTACTATCATAATGAAATTGTAGATATTTCGATCTAGCTCGCTTAGGTAAATAGTTTACATGATGATTGTTCTTCCTTTGGATCTTAGGAATGTTGTACTATTGGAAAGCCTTCAGCTCTTCTCAACACCTCATGGTTACTCTCTAGATACGCTAATAGGCCTTCTGTACCAGGATGCATCAACCTTGCAAGTATCATATTGTTTGTTAATAATCAGAGTTTGCTTTTACATTGATTTGCACCTGTATGCAAGTGGTAACCAAAATTATTACAGACAATAAAGCCTAATCCTGCAAAATCACTATATCATGACTAAGACCACCTATCAGAGTATACAAGCAGGGAATATATAAATGAGGATTTGGGCTAGGATTACTCTTGCCCTCACCAGCACTTGCAGCTGCTCCATGTTATAATATTCATGAGTTAGGTTAAGGGAAGAGATAATAATTTGCATAGTAATAACCAACTTACTCCAAAAAATAGATTTGCAAGGCTCCTCCACATATCCTAGAAAGTGGTTACAATGTTCAAGTTCACTAAGATTAGTCTGCATAAGCCAATTTCCCCCATAAATTTGCTCCAAAACTTGATTAGTCAGCAACCCTTTGTTGACAAGGGTCTCCTATACCTTAATTGCAAACTTGCACACTTTTAAAAGATGTTCAAGCGATGCAGTGGATAAGTTACACCTAAGACAAGGATCATTAGACCACAATCTGATAGAGGATACAAATTCACTAGTTGGCAGCTTTTAGTGGAAAAATTGTGTTGGTTTTTAGTTTGGATTTAGAGGAGAACAAGCAGGAGAATAGATGCTTTTTTTTTTCCAGAAAAGACATTATATTTCAGTTTTCCGTAGCCCCATTCTCTTTTAACACAACATCTTTTGAAGCTCTTTTAACATTTAGGGGTCCTAGATACATTACACTTGTCATAATAGATAACAACAAAACATTAAAATCCAAATTACTAGAACACCCATTTGACCAAAAGAACACACATGACTTCTGACATCCCCCTTAATGTGTTGTTCCTGAATTCTCATTTGCTTCCTGAATTTCAAATTTTTTTCCTTGGCTAGTGTCTTGGTGAAAATATCAGCAATTTGTTCTTTAGACTTGCAGTACTCAAGCTTAATCTATTGTCCTTCTGTATTCTCTCGAATAAAGTGATGCTTCACTGCAATGTGTCCTTCAACTGTTGTAAATTGGATTCTATGGCATAACAATTGTTGATTTGTTGTCAAACAATTATTGTTGCCTTCACTTGCTTTTCTCTTATAAGGAAATAGAGGAAAAAAAAAACACAACCACACAAATAACAAAGACAACAAATTTAACGTGGTTGGGCCAAGCCTATGTCAACGGATCCACACCAATTCCACTATCTAGGAGAAGATTGATGAAATTGTCTACAATTCCTTTTCTACCTCACGAAAGCTCCCACAAATGCACTTTACCCTCACAATAGGGCTTTTAACTTTTATACGGTGAAATTTAATGTGGAAAATACATATTTACCCTTTCTAAGAAAAAATTTCCTAAGTATGAACTGCCCCCTCTTTCACGATGGGGCTTCACCCCCTACACCCTGGCTCGCTGGCTGGGTAGCGAGACCATTGTATAGTACCAACAAATCTTCTTCTTGAGTGGCAATTAGATTTCACACTCAATATCTCCATCATCTTCTAAAAGTCTTCTTAGCCACACAACTTGTGAAGTTGCCATTGTAGTTGATACATATTCAGCTTTAGTAGAGGATTGAACAATTGATTCTTGCTTCTTTGATTGCCATGAAAATATTCTTGAGCTAAGTGAAAAAACAAAACTTGTTTCGCTTTTAATATCATCTGTAGAATCAACCCAATCATTATGAAAGCTAATTAGTTTAAGCTCTTTACTTCTCTCATACTTAATTCCGTACACCATGATTCCTCTTATATACCGAAAAACTCATTTGGCTGCTCCAAGGTGAAGGTGGTTGGGATTTCACATGAATATGGACAACAAATTGGAAACAAACATAATATGCGGTATAGTTGTTGTAAGATACAAGCTGCATGTAATATCCTTGACTTGTTGACTTAATATCATTTGTAATTAAATTAATTAAGCATGAGTTTAGTGTTGTGATTAGAGGAGTTAAAGAATATATTTTCACAATAAAAAGAAGAATGTGGCTTTTGGGAAAAGTTTTGGATTTACATGTAAAAATCTTAAATGAGAAGGGCTATAATGTAAGTTCGCCGGACCTTAGTGTAATTATCCTAAAAATTAGGGGCTAAAACATAATTTTTCTACTCACATCGCAGCATCTACTGAGCTGAAATTTCCTCCCTTCTTGACGCTTCTCAACACTTCTCTCTTATGAGGGTCTTGAGCTTTGAAAAGTGCAGTCTTAACTTCACACAACTTGGGAGGCTTTAATATCTCAATCCTTGGGTGATTCAAGGTCAGGGTTCTTCCTTCTCTTGTGCGTGTTTGAATAGGAAGTGTGATTAGATGTATTGAAGACAAGGTAAGCCCTTCCTTCTCTTTATCAACTTCCCTTCTATGTTATGGAAAGAAAGAAGAACAAGGAGCACATCTTATGATTTATAATTCCTTATAAAAACCAATCTTGCCTGCAGCTGCTGTAAGGCTTTTCTTGCTTTTGAGTAGATCATAGATTCCATTTGTGAACTCTAACTATGCCGTCGGAGTTGTAGCTGATGGATAGACCTTTTGAAGCCTGAGAAGTGCAGTTGCTATTGAACTCAGCAAGACCAAAAGAGAAAAATTGTTCTCATCACTCTATTCAGGAAGAGGCTATGTATATATAGCCAAGACCAGACAATAATAACTCAAACTTGCTTAATTCATGGGTTAGAAAAAATGATATAGTCATTAGTTGGATCTTGAATTGTGTTTCCAAAGAAGGAAAAGAACCGTGGGATAGAAGGAAAAAAAGGAATCCGAACGCTCGTGCTCGTGGGGTAGAGAGAGAGAGAGAGAGATTTCAAGAAGAGATTTTAGAAAAGAGTTTTCGTTGAAGGTTTCCTTCTGAAAGGATTTATCCTGTTACCATCAACCATGCGCAGGGAGGCTAATGTGTGCTCACTTGCAAGTGCACCGGGTCGCTCAAGTAGTAAAGTACCCTAAGTATAGGGTAGTCGAATATACAAGGAAGGACAGAGCTAGTACTAATTTATCTTCTGTTATCTAGCAAAAAATATTTTTGGAGTTTTTGTGATCCTAACTATGTAATCTAAATAAGAATTAAAACTAAACTGAACAGTTGACAATTCTAGGCTTATCGGTCACGAGGACATAATACCCCTGACCTCTATCCCTCTAAGAATCCCTTATTGACTGATTTCCTAATACTGGCTCCTTAGTTGATATATTCCAGACATTGGAGACCCCTAAATTATATTGACCCCTATCTCTCGTGCAACCAAACCCTAATCCCATACAATGACTTCACCGTACGACTGCATTATTATTATTATTATTAGTGTTCTGTAGTTCCCACTATTAGGTTTTACCCTAATCTGGAGAGTGTGTTGTGCAATCACCAAGATCATCCGATCTCTCGGCTTGTATGCACCTCTATCATCTATGCCCGGATCTAGCTTGACCAAGATTTCTCTTCATGCATTAAGCAGCTACAGATATGTGATCAGTGCTTTCGTACTATCAAACCACAAGGATTAAGCATGTATAGATAATTCACAAGAATAATAATAAAAAAACCTAGTATTAAAAAGATAGGAAAAGAGTCACAAGTTCATTCTAAGGTTCAAGGACCCGAGGCACCACATAAGGTTTAGCCTCTCATATTAAACGAAATCATCACAGTAGCTAAGGAGGAAGACATAAATAAAGATTATAAATTCGCTTGACCAATGTCTCCTTTGTCTTCAGTCTCTCTCGAAAACAATAGCTGTCGGTAGTGGAATCACCAAAAGTCAATCTGCCAAAAGTCCCCTTACAAATTAGATTCGACGACCTTTTATAAACTTCAATTTTACGGCACATGGGCATGTAAGACGCGCGTGGAACCCGTGTTTGTCTTCTGGAATCTTCTAGGATTGATTTAATGTGGTTTCGGATAATCCCGAGACTTACACGGTCTTGCATACGGGCTGCACACACCCGTGTCATATGGCACACCGTCGTGTCTAGGCAATCTGGGCACGTTCGTGATGTTTATCGGTTAATTACTCTTTTTGAATCTACACGCCTGTGTGAGGACCGTGTGACTCTTTGTAAAAGTGACTTAGCTCTTTTCGCTCTGAATTGTTCCAATTTTTGCTTCTTTTGTCCTGGGTGCCTATTTACCTGCTCAATCACAACAAAATACCCAACAGAATAAAAAAAATAGAGAATTTGTGCAAAAAGAGGTGGAAAGTGTATATAAACAATATATGAAAATATGTATAATTATGCACTCATCAGAGGCATGCGCTATTATATAAAGGAATGCAAGCACACAGGCATGTGAGCGAACGCGCGTGAAGAAAGACATGCGGGTAGGCAGGTAGACTTGTAGGTACAGATCGGCGTAGGTATGCTAATAAGCGCGTCGACCAAGTGCTGCGACGTGAACATGTGTGTGAGCAGACCAAGAGGCGCGTATCCATATGAGGGGTATGCTTGGGACAACTTTATAAAGGGCCAGTTTTTAACTTTACCGCATCCAGAGTGGTGCAAAGACTTGTACACACAATTGTTGAATATAATTCTTTAAGCGAAGAGATTTTATGTTTGTATACTTTGACTATATTGCCTTTTTGTCCCTCTCTTCTTATTCTACTGCGAGTAGGTAAACCTCTCGATGAGGTAAAGGAAAGGTTGAGACCAAGTTTGTTGACTTGGTGCCTTTATGGTAGTTTTCACACAAGAAAGTAAAATAGTTAATTGTAGATTGTCGGCCGGTGAAAGTTGGTATCAGAGCTGTGCTGTGATAGTTGAACAATGGGAGAGAACCAAGGATTGGATTGCTTGGATCTAACAGATGATGCGTTTTTTCTCAAATGGAGTATAGTATGTATCCTTGTTGGATAGCTACCCGACTCTTCTTGGCGAAGTGGTAGCCTCGAAGGAGATTCTTCACTTTTTCATGTTGTCCACAATGGACCAACTAAAAAAGTAGGCTAGTTGCCAGGTTACATTTGAGTTAATCTAGGAGGAGGAGTCGAGGAGCTTTGAAGTTGAACTTCTTTCCATCAAACATATGTTACCAAGGGGTGTTTCTAATGTTGGCCCTACCTCGAAGGTAAAAGTTACCGAACCTAGTGCCTTTGTAGGCGCGAGGAATACAAAGGATCTCAAGATTTTTACTTGGGACATGGACCAATACAATCGGACAATGAAGGTTTCGGGAGTGGAGATGGTATCACTAGTGAGCATATATCACATGGGAGATGGAAAGCTCTGGTGGAGGATTCGCCAAGAGACTCACACTCAGGAGGGATGAGTGTCGAGTGAGGCTTGAGAGGACCTAAAGAAGGAACTCAGGAAGCAGTTCCTTCGCAACAATAAGGCATGGGTTGTAAGGACAATGTTGAAGAGACTCAAGCACACTGAAACCATGAGAGAGTTCATGGAGTTTACTTTTCTCATAATAGATATAAAGAATGAGTTCAACAAGGACAAGTTGCTTTACTTCTTGTTTAGGCTGGAAGAATGGGCTAAGTTGGAAGTATAGAGGCAAGGTGCCAAAGATTTGTCATCCGTCATCGCCATTATTGAAGGTTTGCTAGAATTTTGGTTTCTTGATGTCTCTACCGATGACAAGAGGACAAATCCCAAGGAGAAGGCAAAGCCCGTACAAAAGGACTTTCTTGAAGAGGCGCAAGGTGAGCGATAGTAGACCTGTTCCAGAGGGGAATTAGGCCAGAGCTCGAAGGCGGGGTGTTTCATCTGCAATGGACCCCATCGAGCCAAAGACTGTCGAAAGTGAGAGAGGCTTTTTGTGTTGGTTGCAAAGATGAAAAGTGACTGGGAGCAACCAATCCGGGCTAATCCGCTTTAGTTGTTGAACACTATCAGGTCTGTGAAAGACTGATACCTATCCTGACTTTTGTTCATTCAAGTTTCAATGAATGGTAAAGTTGTTTAGGCCATGGCGGATATTGGTGCCACCAACAACTTTGTGTCGGAAAAGTTTGCTTCTGCACTTGGATTTGCCATGAGGAGGGATCTAAGTCGGATCAAGGTAGTGAACTCCAAATCGCAACTGATAGTGGGAATTACACACAGAGTGCCTATGAAGATTAGGACTGGGAAGGACACATCAACCTCCTTGTTGTGTCTATAAATAATTTCGCTACATCCTCGGTAATGATTTACTTACTCATGCGAAGTGTTCAGTGTTGCCCCATTTAGGTGGGATCTTCATCATGGGTGAAGGGTGATTGTGCTTTGTTGCTGGCTTGAAGCAGGTAAAGAAACGAAAAGAGAGTGAGATAGTTTGGATGTTGTCTACCATATAATTGGAATATGGATTGAAGATGAGACAACCAACCTTCCTTACGACATTGCTGGATTTCAAGGCTACCAAGAAGGTTGAAGTAACGAATGATGTTATTCTAATATTGCAGGAGTTTAGACACGTAATGCTCAATGAACTCCCCAAGGCACTTCCACCTCGGAGGGTGGTTGATCATTGGATCAAGATTGAACCAAGTATAAAGCCTCCTGTAAGGACATCCTATTGAATAACTCCTTTGGAGTTGCAGGAGTCTAGAAAGAAACTCTTTGAATTCTTGGATGTGGGATTCACACAACCCTCAAAGGCCCCGTATGGAGCCCCAATGTTGTTCCAAAAAAAGTAAGTGGGAGCGTTGTGGCTCTACATCGACTACAGAGCATTGAGCAAGGTAACTGTGAAGAACAAATATCCAATTCCTTTGATTGAAGATCTTCTTGATAGATTGAGGAAGACATCTTACTTCACCAAACTGGACCTGCGATAGGGATAATTGCACGTGCAGATTGCTGAAGGGGACTAGTCAAAGACAACTTGTGTTACTCAATATGGCTCGTATGAGCCTTTGATAATGCCATTTGGCTTGACCAATACCCTTGTTACTTTTTACAATTTAATGAATGATGTATTTTTTGATTACATAGATCTTTATGTAGTTGTTTACCTCGATAATGTAGCAGTGTACAATGAGTACTGGGAGGAGCACTTATCCCTCCTGAGATTGGTGCTGTCTAGGCTGAGGACACATCAATTATATGTGAAGATGTAGAAGTGTGAATTTGCTCCAAGGAATATTATGTTCTTGGGTCATTAGCTCTCCAAGGGAGAAGTTTGAATGGACAAGTGGAAAGGGAAGGCAATCTTAGAGTAGTCGGCTGATGAGGGCATAATTATACATATTCTCTTACTATATTTGCGTGCAGTTCACTTATTTTCCTGCATAGATTTCTCTATTCTTGTGCTATGTTGGTTATTGTGTTGTGACTGAACAGATAAACAAGTACCTTGTACAAAAGGAGCGGAAATCAGGACAATTTAGAGGGGAAAGAGCCAAAAAGACATGTACATGCCCATGTTCATGGGCGTGTAGATGAATATTGGCATGCTCCTACCCATGAAATTTTTGAAATTTTATAAAACCACATTTCAGAACTTAACACGGGAGTGCTTAGATCAACACGACCTTGCTTCGGGATTTTTGAAGTCTATAAAAGGGCGCCCAATGTGACATTTGAAGTCAACTTTTAGCGGATCAACCTTTGGGGATTCTTTTGTCGCCTGCTAGGGTTTTAAAGTGGAGATTGAAGGCAAAGAAGACATTGATCGAGGCAGTTAATATTCTTTAATTATATCTTGTTCTTTAGATCTTGTTAGGGTTTCTCATAGTATGAGAGGCTAAACCTTCTGTGTTGCCTCGAATTCTTGAACCCCAGGATGAACTTGTGACTTATTTTCTTTTATTTTATAATAGTTTTTTTTTATTATTCTTGTGGATTTTCTATGTGTACTTAATGCTTGTGATTTGTTACTGTAAAAGCGCCGATCACATATCCGTAGTTGCTTAATGTATGAAGAAAAATCTTGGCTAAGCTAGATCTGGGCATAGATGATAGGGGGTGTGCACATGCCGAGAGATCTGTTGTATGGTTATTACAAAACACACTATCCGTATTAGGGTAAAACCTAATAGTGGGAACCATAGAACCTAATAATATTAATAATGCAGTCGTACAACGAAGTCACAATATAGGACTAGGGATTGGCTGTACGAGAGATCAGAGTCAAGCTAATTTAGGATTCTCCACGGTCCAAGAATATATCAACTAGATAGCTAGTATTGGGAAATTAGTCAAACGATGGATTCTTAGGCGGATAGAGATCCAGGGTGTCATGTCTCCTGATTGATTACCTTAGATTTGTCAACTGTTCACTTTAGTTTTAGTTCTTTAGATTACTTAGTTCGGAGCACAAAACCACCAATCATATTTTAGGTTAGATAATTAGAAGATAAATTAGCACTAGGAAACACCAGCCCTTGTGGATTCGATTACCCTACCTTTGGGTACTTTACAACTTGATTGACCCTGTGGACTTGCGGGCAAGCACACCATCATTGGCTCTGACTAAGGTAACAAAACTTCGTTCCTTCCCTTGTTTTGCTAACTATTACAGGAAGTTCATAAAAGGCTACTCCAAGTAGGTGGTTCCTCTCATTGATTTTCTATAAAGGATCAGACTTAGCAATGGATGAACAAGTGCCATATGGTTTTTGATATCCTCAATCAAGAGGTTGCAAGTTTGAGATACGATACATGCTTTTGACAAGGCTATTGGCGAAGTCCTTGTGTAGGAAAGTCATCCAGTCACATTTGAGAAGGAGATACTGGTGGTCTTACACTATTTCCTTGTGTAGGAAGGTCATCCAGTCACATTTGAGAAGGAGATACTTGTGATCTTACACAATGTGGCAAAGAGATACTTGTGATCTTACACAATGTGGCAAACATGTACTTTGTCGTACAGAAGAAATTGTCCCCAAAGTAGACTCGTTGCAGGAATACGACTTTGAATGCAACATAAGCCAAGGAGGCACAACCTGGTTGTAGATGCTTTGAGTCGGAAGATGGTGGTGGAGTATGTTGCTTCCTTATCATATGTGAAATCCGAAGATTTTAGGTTTCTAAGATCTTAGGTTAATAAAAGGAAGTCCCCAAGGTTGGAGACTAATGGAATTTTATTAAGAATAAAAGTTTTCTAATTTCATTAATTAAACGGTTAAAGAAGTCCTTGCATTTAGAATTTTTTTGGATTTTATGACAAAATAGGGGCTTAGATGCAAAATAGCACAATTAAAAACATCCTCAAATTACAAAATTGGATATTTAAGATCAGACTTGATTTAATCTGAGGATTTTAAATAATGATCATGATGTATATATATATATATATATATATATATATATATATATATATATATATATAATGAGATGAATTGATTGAATTCAAATAAAGAGGGAAACGGCTTAATGGGGTTATATATATATATATATATATATATATATATATATATATATATATATATATATATATATATATATATATCAAAGTAAAAGAAATTAATAGTTGTTGATGGATAATGGTAAGAATTTGACTAAAAGTCAAATTTAATAGATAATAAAATTTAGTATTTGATAAGAGGATATACCATAACATATATGGTGTCATATATGTTAATTATTTGGATAAGAGTTTGGTTAGAGATTAAATTGATGGATGATGAAAACTAACTATGTGATAAGAGAATGTATTTTCAAAATCTATTAGTGAGAGATAGATTTAGATAAAGATTTAATGTATATAAATCCATATATTAAAGTTAAACTGAATTATGGGTAATTGTTATATAAAGAAGAGGAATTATGAGTTTAAAAGAGGAATTTAAAATAATTAATCTCATAGTTTGGGTCAAATGGGCCGCCAAAGGACCGATTGATAATTTAGGAAATGTTTAAGGACTTGAAGGAAATTTTCCTCTCTCTCTGCGAGAGGGACCTATATGTAAGCTTTCCAGGACAAGGACTTGTACGAAATTTTCAGATTAAACTATATAGAGAGATGTAGAGAGAGAGACATAGAGAGAGAAATAATATGGATAAATAAATACATATCTAGAAGATGTCAAATGAATCATTATATGAATAATATTGAAGGTTAATTAAGATAAAATCGATTAGGAGATAATATTTGAATTGAATTAGACTCATCCAATAGAGATAATTATAAGTTGTTTATAATTAATCCTTATCTAGAATTTAAATTATAACTCGAATTAGATAAACACAATTTAACTCTATTTAAAAATTTGAGTAAGATTACAATTCTCATATCTATATAAAGGAGGATATAGTGGGAGAATTGAGATACAATTCAGTAAGGGATTTGCTAAAGAATATCAGCGTAGAGTGTGAGAACACGCCAGGAGGGAGTCGATAGAGGTAAATATATTCACTTTCCCTCCCTTGAATTTATGCATAGATCATGAAGGGATAAAATTGAGGCAACTTGTAGATACAACCTAGGATTTTTAAAGATAACAGTTTCAGACCTGCAGTCTAGCTATTAGTTTGGAGGGATATTTGGATCCCTTATTGTTCTCCGATTTGGGTGTATAATACACCGTTAGAAAATTTAGGAAAGTATCTTTCTAAAAAAACCTATATCATTAAAATCTGACTTACGGATTAGGAGATATGAGCAGTTCTTTCGGACTGCGCATAATACGCTACTGAAATCGTGCAGTTCCGAGCTGCCAGTTTCAAGTTTAGTTTTAGATAGTTATATTTTTCTGATCGGGACATATAATATACCATTGGAAAGATAAGGAAAAGCTCTTTCCAATGAGCTTTAGATCAACTCGATCGGGTTTCTGGATCAAAAGTTATGAGCAGTTCTTTAAGACTGCGCATTAACTTCAGGAATTTTACACCATGTTAAAAGGTTAGCCGGTTGAGTTTAGACAAGTGCTTAGGTTGAGTCAAATAGACAGGTTTAGGTCCTGATCAATTGAATTTGATTTGATTATTAACGGGTTTGAGTTAATTGACTAAGCTTGATTAATATAACGAATTGGTCTGATCAAGTGTCAATTTAAATCAAACCATGATTGGGTCCGAATTGGGTTGAGAGAGTTTGATCGAGTCAAGAAGATTTGAATTGATTTTAATACCATGTGTAATTAGGTTGAGTCAATTAAGTGATGGGTTGGGTTTAGATTAATTTTTAAAGTGAGCGGGGTTTAGTCAGGTAACAAATCTGGTCTAGCCTAGTTGAGTAAAGTTGATCAAGTCTTGATCAATTGAATTGAATTGAAATTGATTACTAGTTAAATTGGGTCTGGTCCATATTAAGAGATTAAAACTAACTAGACAATGGGTCAAGCCTAAATTGATGGAGATTGAATCAATTAGACTAGTAGGTTGGTTTGATCAAGTAGATTCTGATTTGGGTTTGGGCTTGGGTTGGGCCTGGATTTGTTGAGCAAGTCAACTAGGTTGGATCATATAAGAGGAGTGGAGTGCGGACGGTTTGATGGGCCTTAATAGTGGGCCAGAATAGTGATAGAGAATAAAAAGAGAAGAGATAAAATTTGTAGCCATTGAAATTGGAACCCAAGACCCCATAGTAAAAGTGGAATCTCCCAACCAGTAGACTATAGTGTCATGTTTAGAAAAATAATGGGACTCTGTCTATATAAGCGTAGACATATATTTAATCTAGGGATCAAGTAGTGAGAGTTGCATGTGCATCTAAACATGAATAATTGTACTATTATTAAAATAGGTTTGTTATCAGATTTCGGCAT
Organism: Dioscorea zingiberensis; assembly: GCA_026586065.1. NCBI lineage: Eukaryota > Viridiplantae > Streptophyta > Magnoliopsida > Dioscoreales > Dioscoreaceae > Dioscorea > Dioscorea zingiberensis. The sequence goes on along the minus strand of CM048825.1, from coordinate 24,935,603 downwards.
AGAGAGAGGAGACACGCCAAGTTGGATCCCAAGTAGATCATTGATAGAGGTAAGTTACTTACGCTTAGTACCTTGATGATGGGCTTTCTTGGCTTTATTGATTCTTGTTTATTTGTAAGTTACTCTTGCCTTGTTTCCACCCTTGTATGGGTTTTCTTGATTTGACATATCTTTGTTTTGGCATATTTTCTTTATTTGTGATATCTATTTATTTGATGCATACACATACTTGTTTTGTTGTCTTTCTTCCTTGTGTGTGTATGGTTGAGCGTTAAAGGTAGTGTTTACTGATCACTAGGATCCGTTGACCGGCACGAGGCCGTGGAAACGCGTGAGCCTGTGCCCCGTCCGGATTAGAGTGTAAAGTTTCACTACTTGTTTGTTGAATGCTCTTTTGGACATGCCCACCCATGGGCCGACACTTGATCATAGGCCATGAGTGGGGTGTCTTTGGCCGGGAGGTATGTGCGGTGAGTTCTCGTTCTTCCGCGATTATGCAGTGGAGTCTGAGGCTCCGTTACCCTGTCAGTGGGGTTGATGTACTGACCGTGTCGACACGTGAGAGGTGGCGCTACCGACCGCGACAGGTTCGTCGCTTCAGTAGGAGATTCTATTAGCACCGAGGCTGCATCATTACTTACAGCCAGATGGTTGGCTGTCCCGGGGGATGTTTGTGGAGCTGTTGTTTGAAATTCCTATCCAGGGCTCTGAGGGCCGTAGCTGGATTCTAGGATCTGATTGTGTGGGGTGTAGCCCCTCTGCTTGATGATTCGTTGATTGTTGATATCTTGTTTCATCTTACCGTTTTGAGATCCTTGCAGGGTACTTACTGGGCTTTCCTTTCGAAAGCTCACGACATTTTTTCTTTCTCTCATTTCAGGTCCTGAGGAGTAGGTTGACTCGAGCTCAGGGACGTGCGAGAGTTAGGGGGGATACTTGTCGAGGTCGGAGGATCTCTCTTTAGGATTTCGTTTTGTTGTGTGAGGACGCTTTTATTTGATTATTAGGACCCTTGTAGGGCTTGGACTTGTGTAGGGCCTGTGGCCCCTTTAGGATTTATTTTATTTCCGCTGTGACTATCCTGAGGATATTATTTACTGTCATTTGAGACATTTGATTATTATGTTATTATCTGCTTTGACTACTTAGGCCTTGTATTCTAGTGGGACTCGTCTCCACTTGGATACGGCCGATCTGTTGACGTGCCCGAGGTCCCAGAATCCGGGTCGGGGCGTTACATCATAGGTAGCAACAGATTTTCTAAAGTATGTTCTTGATCCGACAAAGGAAGATGAACAATACTAGAAGCTGATCAATATTATGAAGGAGGGTATTATGTGAAGGTATTAGATAGAGAATGGTCTCCTCCATGCAAATGGAAGAAGGCTATTTGTGCCAAGGAAGGATGGGCTACAAACAGAGTTGCTCCGTGAGACTTATTACACCAAGTAGGCGGGACATCCTTGTCGCGAGAGGATGTAGCTGCTATTGTCTCGATAGTACTACTGGCCGAACATGAGGGAGGACATCGAGCTTATATGGATACTTGTTTCATTTGTCAATAGTATAAACTAGAATGGAGGAGGGAAACAGGACTTCTACAGCCTCTTCCATTCCCAGATCGGCCCTGAGAGTCCATTTCTATGGACTTTGTTTCAGGATTCCCCAAGGTGAAAGACATGACTTAAGTGTTAGTTATGGTGGACATATTTTCAAAGTATGTGTTCTTCATCCCTGTGCCAATGACTTGCACTGCAGAGCTTTTAGCGAAGCTCTTCCTAAGTCATGTTTTGAAGAATTTCGATTTGTCAGATGGCATAGTAAATGAAAGTGATGCTCGCTTTACTGGCATGCTTTTTATAGCTTTGTTTACGATGCTAGGATCAGAACTCAAGTTCTCTACTGCCAACCAAACACAAACGGACGGGAATACGGAGTGGATAAATGCTTTGATGGAGGAATATTCCCTCTCATTCCTGCACAGTTACACATACATATTCTACAGGGTTTTCAACCAGGATTTTTACTTGTTTAGAGGTTGCCTTTACCAAGAGGGGAGAAGGTTCAACAACCTTGTTTGATAGTTCTTCATAGCATATAAACAGAAACCAAGGATGGCTTCCAAATGAACTAACCAAACCTTATATCATACGGTACCTAAGAGTGCAATCTAAGCAAAGACCAACAAGTGATCATGGCTCCCTTACAAGAATGATCATTAGAATTAAATCAGAACTCTAAACTTAACAATTCACCAAATTGAGAGAGTTTCCCAGTTTCTCATAAGCCACCACCATCCCTACATAATCATTTGGGGTTAAGTATCATTAACAGTTAAACACTTCCCCTCCAACCTTCATGCATGGATGTATGTGTTTTTCAGGAGAAAACCATGAACTACCCCATGTTAGTCCTAAACATGCATCAGTTCCCAAAGAACAATAAGTCAACACATGAGGGGCTGCTCTCACACTCACCTGCGAATAGGATGTGGCTGGAGTTCTGCTCGGTCTTGGTCTTCTCACTGATCTGGCGTCAACCCTTCATCAGCGACGGCGTATCCTGTCTCCTCTATGCTCCCGGTCCTCCACTTGCTATTGTCTTCTCCGATGCTCTCCCTCTCTCTCACGCGGAGCTCAAGAAGCTCAGTGTTTTCGTTTCAACTGGGGGATGAGCTGAATATCCTTGAGAAGAGTTCAAGCCCTTTTTTGCACGAGAGATGGGTCGGGGTCTTCGAGGCCACAACACTATGACACAATGAGACACTGCTATACTTTTTCCTCGCCCGGCGTCGATCGCGGCAGCACGCCCGGTCGAATCCGGTCCCGGATTCGCATCCACGACTGAGCAATGGAGAAGAGAAGAATGGCGCAGGCCGTCCATCATACCTCGGGTCCATCTTATATTCTAATGGACGGTAGGTATCAAACCTTGCGTCGGCGAAACTGGGGAGAGCATCCAGTTCATGCTTTGCGATCAAACTTTGATTCAGATGGACAGCAGATCAACACAGCCTCTCACGCGGTTTCACTTTAATTTCCACGCATTATATTAACTCCCCAGCCACGTTGGTGATCACTCATGCCTAGAGAGAGAGATAGATGTTGCTCTTTGCCTCCAAGTCCACCTTTTTCTCATTTAAATCAAAATGCTACCCACGTGACTACTTTGCAAGGTTTGAGGCATTTTTTGTAGAAATGCCCAGAAGTCATTACATATTGCAAGTGAGTCTTTTCAATAGTTTGCTCCTCGCAACAATGATTATTTATGTTTTAACCCTTACTAAAACTCTTTGTCTTCAATGGCGATTAGAAGGGGGGCGGGCAGGGGCCACAGACCCCCCTGAGTTTTGCAAAATTTCTCATTGGCCCCCTATGTTTTAAATTTTTTTTTTTAGATAAATATAAAATTTATAAGGGTTTAAATGATAAAACCTAAACTAAAACCTATCTTCAACCTTCAAAATTTGCAAAGTTTCCCATTGTCACCCAAAGTTTTCAAAAGTTTTTATATAAATATAAATTTTATAAGAGTTTAATTGAAAAAAAAAACCTAAACTAAAACCTTTCTTCAACCTGTTTCATCTATGGACCATACCTCTTCTCTCTTTCTCACTGTGGTCACCACCTAATCTTTGTCGCCGGCTCGCTGCCTTGCCGTTGCTAGCTCGATGCTCTTCTAATTTTGATAGCCCGTTGCTAGGTATTTTTTGGGAGAAGGTGGTATTTGATTTTTCTTATATAACTTTAATTTTTTGGATTGTTAATGTTCTTTGAATGTGAAAAGGGGCAATCTTGGATTCTTGGTTTTGATGTATGCTTGGTAGTGAGTTATTTGTTCATGTAGGATTAATAAGGTATAATTGAATTTTTCTTCTTAGTTTGTTTTATGTTCTTGGATTTATTTGGTTTTTCATGAATTTTGCTTCATGATTTAATTTTATTGTTTGTTTCTATCTATTAATTTGCTTCATGCTTTATATTACACTTGTTGATAAATTAATTGGATTCAACTTGTTCTATTTGATTAAACTTTTATGTGTGGTTTTTGTTAATTTATTTCTTGTAATTTTAATTATAATATTTATCTAATCAATTTTCGTGTTAATTAATTTAGATAGTTCTAATGAAGAATCAAACAATTGATTCTTTTTTCAAGAAAAGGAGCACTTCAGATGGTACATCTACTTCATTAAACTTGGTTGAGGCTTCAATAATAGATAATGAAACTATTGTACAAGAGGAAAAATAGTCATCTAAAGTTCCTGGATTGGATGAAAAAAAAGATGATTTAAGTTTTTTGGAACATGATCCCGGAAAGCGCCCACCAATTTGGAGTTATCCGGTAAACCAACAAGATGAAATTCGGCGTGCTTATATCAAAGCTGGGCCTTTTCAACATATAATGTTAGAATATCCTTCTAATGAGAAAACTCATCGTCTTTTCCAAGCTTCATGTTTAAATTATTCCCCTAATGGTTAGAATACTCTCCAAGCAAAGATGCTGCTTTTTGTCATCCTTGTTACTTATTTAATAAGCCAACTGGGCGTGCTGGATCAGAAGCATTTACAGTTGATGGATTTCGATCATGGAAAAAAGTTAATGATGTGGAAAATTGTGTTTTCTTAACTCATATTGGAAAGGATCCAAACTCTTTGCATAAGAAAACTATCATGCAATCTAGTGATCTATTGAACCAAGCACAACATATTCCACACGTCATAGAGAAGCAAACCTCCCAACAAGTTGCCAACAATAGATTGATATTAAAGACCTCAATAGATGCCGTTAGATGGCTCACATTCCAAGCATGTAGTTTAAGAGGCCACAATGAACGCTCAGATTCAACAAATCGAGGCAATTTTCTTGAAATGATCAAGTTGTTAGCATCTTATAATAAACATGTGACATATGTTGTATTAGACAATGCTCCTCAGAATGCATCTTAGACCTCACATAGTGTTCAGAAAGAGATATTGCAGGTCTTTGCAAACAAAATAAGATGTGTCATTCGCAAGGAAACTGGTAAATCAAAATTTTGTATTATTGTTGATGAAGCAAGAGATGAATCTAAAAGGGAACAGATGGCTATTTTCTTGGGATTTGTGGATAAAGCTGAATTTGTAAAAGAGCATTTTTTTTTTTTATATAGTTCATGTTTCTGACACTACCTCATTGACATTGAAAAAAGAAATATTTAGTGTTCTTCTTCGACACAATCTCAATGTAAGAGATATTCGTGGTCAGGGATATGATGGGGCTAGTAATATGCGTGGAGAGTGGTCTGGGTTGTAAGCTCTTATCTCTAATGAGTGTCCATATGCTTATTATATACATTGTTTGCTGATCGTCTTCAGTTGGCTTTAATAGCAGCATCTAGAGAGGTCATTCCAATCCATCAATTTTTTGCTAAGTTAACTGTTGTTGTCAATATAGTTGGCTCTTATTGCAAACGACATGATCAATTACAAACTAGTCATGCAGCTGAAATTGAAAGACTTCTTTCTATTGATGAATTAGAAACTGGTAAAGGTCTAAATCAAATAGGTACTTTAAAACGAGCTTGGGATACTAGATGGAGTTCTCATTTAAGCTCCCTTTGAAGTTTGAGGATTATGTTTGAAGCAACTTGTACCATTCTAAAGAACATAATTTCTGATTGAGCAACCTATACTCAACGAGGAGATGCAAATGCAGTTTATGATGCAATTACATCTTTTGAATTTGTGTTTATCTTGCACCTTATGATTGATATTATGGAAGTCACTCATAACCTTTGCCAAGCTTTGCAACGCAAGTCTCAAGATATTATAAATGCCATGCATCTTGTTTCTATAACAAAAATATTGATTCAAAGATTCAGAGAAGATGATGGGATCTTTTGTTAGAGAAAGTAAAGTCATTTTCTGAAAAACATGGAATATATGTTCTTGATATGAATGCTCCTTATACCGCAGGTCGAGGTCGATCTCGTCTTCAAAAGGATCCAATTACAATGGAACACCACTTTCACGTTGATATATTTTATGCTACAATTGATTCTCAATTACAAGAATTAAATGAGAAGTTTAAACAAGATATGGTAGAATTGCTTATGCTTAGTTCAGCTCTGGATCCTCTGGATGACTACAAAGCATTCAATATTGATAAAATCTGTAAGCTTGTAGAGAAATTTTATCCTGAAGACTTTTCAGAGCAAGAGAAGTTACATTTGAGATATCAGTTAGAACACTTTGAGCTCGATATTCGTCGGCATTCAGCTTTGCAAAATTTATCTTCAATTTCTGAATTAAGCCAAGAGCTGACGAAGACAGGAAAATCAACCATTTACCCACTTGTTGATAAATTAATTCGACTCGTGTTGAATCTTCCTATTTCAACAGTTACTACTGAACGTGCATTTTCTGCTATGAAGATTGTAAAAAAAAAAACTTCGAAATAAAATGGAAGATGATTATTTGGGGAGTTACTTGATTACATACATTGAAAAAGAAATTGCACAAACCTTTGATGATGATTCAATCATAGATGATTTTTGTGACATGAAAGAAAGGAGATTGCAATTTAAAATCTCCAACTTGCTCAAATAGGTGAGTGGTATCTACATTTTATTTATTTATTTTAGTTCATGTGAACTTATATATACAAAAATTGTATTTTCATTTTTATTTCTTCTTTTTCAGATGGTAGAAGATTATTGGTACTTGGAATTAAATATTTTTGTATTAGAAGTTGGAAGTACAATGAAATTGTTGAGGTTAGAAATTTAAAATTTAATTTTATATATATTTCAAATCATAAATATATCTTGAGTATATATATGCTTTAATTATTACATAATTTTAATTCAAAATTGCTAGCGAAAAAAATTCCAAATGTCTGATTTCTGGATCTGCCACTGTTTGTCGTCATGCATGGATGATTGCCCTTTTGAGATAAAGCCCATAAATTTTTTTGTAGTTTACATGCAAGCCCCTGCTCCCTTGGATGAGAGAGAGAGAGTTCATCTTTGCACTTTGGTCTAGACTCATTTAATCATCACATATAGGTCCCCATCTCTTTAACTCATAAGAAGTCCTTTTGTTAATTAAATCCCCATTAATAACTCATATTAATTCAATCAAGGGATTAGTTTACTAATTATAGTTAGAGGAATAATTAGGGGATTTAATTAAGCTGTAAAACATAAAGGTTCTTACACATACACTTTGAGAAAAGTGTGATTCAAACCCTTCATCATCAAACATACTCGTGGATATCAAATTCAACCTTGAATCTAGAATGTATCTCATTTCTTTGAGAACCAACTTGTGACCCAGAGTAGTCACAATATACACATCTACTTTGCCAACAATCTTGGATGTACCATTGTTGCCTATCTTTACCACCCCTAAGTCTTTGACTCATGTGTAGTAAAAAAAATCCCAATAAGGAATTGCAAGGAATGAAGCTCTCTAATCAATTACCCAACTTGTATCACAAGTAGTGCTAAAACAATCATTTTCATTAGCAAAAGCAATGACCAAACAATCTTATTTGTCAACCACATTAGCATCTTGTGCTTCTTGGCGCCTTTGTTTTTTTTTTTCATGAACTTTCTACACTTCTTCATGTGACCAACCTTGTTACAATATAAGCACTTCAAGCCCATCCTAGACTTGGATCTTCTTCCACTATTTTATATTTTGTTGAAACTCTTTGACCTTGCTCACTTCTCCTCAGAAACCAAAGCTTGGGGTGATGTTGAGACCTCCGATGATGACTTTCTTCTAGCCTCTTCATTGAACAAGCTACTTGTAACTTGGCTCATTGTTAACATTCTATTCAATGAAGAATTTCTAAGATAGACAACATGAGTTTCCCAACACTCTAGTAAAGAACTTAGCAACAACAAGGCTTGCAACTCATCATCCAAACCATCTATATTAATGCTAGTTGATTCACAACACTTTGCATTTCAGTCAAATGTTTCCCAATTGTGCCACTCTCCCTATACTTCAAGTTCACAAGCTTCCTTATACAAATGCCTTGTTCTCCACCGTCTTCCTCTCATACAAGTCATGTAGTTTATTTCACAAGCTCTCCACACTAATCTCCTTAGACACATGATCATCAAGCCATTGTCTAATGCAAGCCACAGATTTCCAGTTCTCTTTCTTCCAATCTTCATCGAACTTGTCTTCCTGCTTCTTTTCTCCAATTTGGTCATAAAGGTCCTTCAACCATAAGAGGTCCTCCATCTTTTCCTTCCATATTTTTCAATTAGTCTTATTCAAGCTAATCATTGTCCCATTGTTATTTTCCATCTTGTTTCATATAAAAGGAGAGAACACCACCAACCTTTCTCTGATAGCACTTCTTGTCGAGATACCGTGTATCGCGATTACTTCCATTATGCAAGCAAGGATCACCTAACACAAATGAGACCACACATTGAGGCAATTCATCAAACACATGGGGAGCAAACAAAAACATAGAAACCCCCGTAAGGCAAAGGGAAAAACTATGGAACAAAATGTCCTACAATCTTTCACTATAGCAATAATAATGGGATTAGAAACTTCTTTAATATACTAGAGGGTGGCATACATCATTAAAAGTAACACTTTTAGTTGTCACATTTCATCATCACAAATGATTGAATACAAATTAAGAGAATAAAGAAGAGATTATCTATCAAAAGAACACTAATAGAAGCTAAACTTTGGACATGCCTTCTCTTGAGCAAGAAGATTGAAAGACCATAAGAGCTTCACCATTTTCCTTCTCTCATTTCCCTTATTTGTCTTTAGAGCCCTTTGAACCAAAATTTTTTTTTCATCGCCCTTTTATATAAAGGATTAGTAAGTTGTCACTTACACATGAGACCTACACATGAGGAGGGACCCAAGTTGGGTTGATTCAACCTCAACAACTGCTCATATCCTTAAACCAGAGAATCCAAGTTGAGTCTTAAAAAAATATATAAACAAGCATAAGAATTAGTTGCCAATTATGAAAATGAAGAACTTCAAGATAAAGATAGCAAGATTCTTAAAGATCTTATGGTAAAACCTAAGAGAAAAGCTATAAGATCGTAGTCATTTATAGATTCTTTTTGCTTTGCACAACAAACCATCTTGTGATAACCTTTCTTATTTACTTAATCTTCTTGATGACGAATCACAACCATATTGAAAATCAATTAAAATAGCATGAAAATGTGGAACTGAATTTCAAGAGATATTATATTAATCTCCAAAAAAATGAAATTTCTGCCTTGAAATCAATACTCAATTTTACTATCCCTGGATGCTCTGGTATATGTACCTTTGTGGCAGCATGTGTATATTGTATTTGAAAGTCCCGTCGGGGCTGTTGTGTGGTGTAGTTGTAACATTCGATGCAACTCTTTGCTTCAAAGGAACACACAAGTTCTCACACGCACAATGCAAACGCAAAGAAGGAGACACAAGGTTTGGTAACCCAGTTCGACTTCCAAGCCTACGTTTGTGTGGGGGGGGGGGGGGGGGCCAATCCAAAGAAAACGATTCACTAAAAGAGAGGAAAAAACATGAGTACAAATCGCTTGTCACTCATCTCACTACAAACATAAGCACCCTCACTCAAGATTGACCAATAACCACTCAACCTAACACTCTTAGGTCTCACTCTGGTGGCTAATCCTAAATCTTCAGAGCTCGGCCTTATATAGACTCCTCCACGTCTAAAAATATCACCTCTTCTTTTAGATTATCTGAAATCTTCACAAGATCTATTTTTGGACACCTTCCAAAAATAGTCATAGCAATTCCTATTAGGACTGAACTTGCAATGCTGCCCGACTGCTAAACTGACTAAGACTGCAACGTACATTGTAACACGGCTTCCCGACACCTTCAACCCTCCAGGTTGAGTCTGAGTTGAACACCATCAAATCCTCTAGATCCAGACCACGCAACTGGCTGGACCTCTCTATATCACGTTCACAGTCCTCTTCATATCACACCTCGCCTAGGTACTCTCGGCCTTCCAAACTTGATCTCTATTCACTCAAGTTTGGGTCTTCAATATCTCCATTATATCTTCCACATACCAATTGTAGTTTATCCCATATTTAGTTCGAAATCAACTCTAAATATAGTCTTCAAATCTCTGATCAAATCTTCAATCAAATCCTTGGTTATTCCTTAACTTGGACCTGCACCAAGCTTGCTCAAAAAGTCACCTGCGGCTTTCCAAAGATAGCGTTTTCCAAATCATAGTTTCAAAATATCTGGCCTTTCTAAATATATTACTAGTGGATCTTTACCTAAACCTTCCACAAATAACCTCTTTCTAAAGATATCCGCATGAGATCATTATGCACATGTGGGTTAGAAAAATATCTCCTTACTGTGCCAGCTGTACATTGTCAACCATGCCGCCAACTTATCCTTGCCATGTGATTTGCTACTACCTCTGTATCTAATTCAGTATTTTGCCGCATCACTCGAACCGTGTGAGCTTCGTCCATGTTGTAACCTTAGTTGCATCAGCTTGTTTGACAAATAATGGCAACACAAGTGCTTTTTGTAATAGCAGTATTCACTCATTTATCATGTTTCTATAATGTTTCATATTAATACTTTAGTCTACCTACTTCAAAATATTTAATTAATTTTAGGCAGGGGTCACACATTGATGTGAAATACAACAAGAACATCAGCAAAAGGAAAGCAAACCTTGGGATCGGCCATAGAAAAACGGCATGCCTAGAATCACCATAAATTCTCCCAAATTTTGGTCCAAGAAAATTCAGACCTTCACTTACCTCAAAAGCTATACTTTTTCAAACATGTAAAGAAACTATAGGGTAGTGCAGAAACATTTTAAACATGTTAAGTAATGACAACCATTGCATGAATATGCTTCAGAGAAAAAGGTCACGCCAATTGTTACAAGCCAACTGATGAAGGACTTGGTATTCTATGAGTTCAGGTAGAGAAGAAGGGACAGAGGGAGAGATCGGGAAAGATTGAGGAAGGAGGGATGAGATTGAGGAAGAGGAGAGGAAAAATTAGAGGAGATTAAGAAGAGGAGATGCAGGGAAAAAGGAGAGTCAGAGGAAGGAGACAAAGATTGGGATAATATTCTTTGGCTATCTATGCCCTTCATTTCATTATATTTATAATAGGATTGTAACAAACTACTGACCCCTTGTAACAACCTAACAAGATAAGGATTCCTAATTACATACGAACAAACTCACTTAAAAACTAAACATTATCCCATGATAACCTCCTCAGACTTGTTGCTGGAGTGATGCTTGCATCATTAGCCCCCTCTCTGAAATTCACCTTGTTCTCACGGTAGAAGCTTGACAAACCTGTGCGAAAAGGGAAGGTTGATGTTAACCGCCTCACCGATTGGCGGGCAGGAGCCTTGCTGCACTGCATCGAGTGTCGGATCGAGAACGGGAGGAGGGTCTCCATCCATCTCGGCCAAGAGACATAGGAATTGGGGGAGATGACACATATGCCCCATCGTAAACTTCGCGTCGCAATTATAGCAGAGACCTCATTCTCGCCGTGATACCATCTCGGCCACCGATAACCGTCTGACAGGGAGAGGTGGCAATTTGAGGTTGAATGGAGGTACAGCCGGGGAAGATGACACTGGTGGAGGTTCAAACAAAGAAGGTTGAGTTGCAACCGGAAGAGAGCTTGCAGCGTTGCATTTGTCTTCAACTAATTTGGCCATGCCCATGGTGTCCTTGAGCGATTGTGGTTTTAGCAAGTATAACTCCGGCTAGATATTATCACGCAAGCCGGAGCAGAAGCAATTTAGGAGGTTGGTGTTGGTGAGGCCTGAGATCCTCGTGGATAAACACTCAAAGTCATGGAGGTAACTAAAGACGGAGGAGGTTTGTCAGAGTTTAAAAAGCTGCGCCTCATGGTTGACGAAGGACGACGGACCAAAGCGGAGCACCAGCTGCTAAGCAAACTTAGGCCAAGACATGAGCTGAGAAGTGGAGTAGAGCCAATGGAACCACTAAAGCGTTGGACTAGTCATGTGGAAGGTCGCGATGCCGAGCTTCTGCTCATCGTGAACTTGGTGGAAATGGAAGAAGTTGTCAATTTGGAACAAGCAACCAAGGGCGTTGTCACTGGTGAATAGAGGAACTTCGATTTTGGGTAAGCGGGTGGGAGTGGGGAACGATGGTGAGGGGGTATAAGTAACAACCATAGCGGTGGAATGGGGAAAGAAGGGTGGTGTCAGGAGCAACGGCAGGGAGAAGTCGGGAGGCACCTTTACCAGATTAGCAATCTTTACCAGCATCTTATTTACAGCAGCCTGCTGGGAAGTGAGGGCCTGCGTCAGCCTAGTGACAGGGTCATCAAGTTTTTGTTCTAGATTTGCTAAGATGGAGTCATGGCGGTCCAACCAATCAATCAAGGAGGAAATCTGCTTGTCAATGGTGCGTGATCAAGTTGTCATGCCGTCAGTCAGAGGCGTTGGTGGGAAAGGTCACTTTCAATGAAAGCACCAAATGTTGCAGGCCAATTGATGAAGGACTTGGGATTCTATGAATTCAAGTTGAGAAGAAAGAACAGTGGGAGCGATAGGGAGAGATTGAGGAAAGAGGGATGAGATTGAGGCAGAGGAGAGTAGAAATTAGAGGAGATTGAGAAGAGGAGACTCAGAGGAACGAGACGAAGATTTGGATAATATTCTCTGGCTATCTCTTCCCTTTTATTTATAATAAAATTGTAACAAACTACTGACCCCTTGTAACAACCTAACAAGATAAGGATTCCTAATTACATACTAACAAACTCAACCTAACAGGATAAGAATTCCTAATTACATACTAACAAACTCACTTAAAAACTAAACATTCTCCCATGATAACCTCCCCGTACTTGTTGCTGGAGTGACGCCTGCATCACCAATGATCACCTCATTGAAATTGCAAGGTTTTATGAAGTTTCCAAATATAGAGAAAATATGAAGCATATAAGAAACACAGAACATTGGATTACCATCTATTCAGCCATTGATAGGAGGGTTTTGTTGAACCCGAACTGACCTTGCCATGACAGTAAAAAAAAAAAAGAAATAAAAAAATTACTGAAAATATCAACTTTCACAAGGAAAGTTGGTAATTTATTCCTCTCTCATAGAGATGGTGACGGGTTCAAATCATGCCTATGACGTGGTTCTAGTGGCTTGTCCAGATTTATCAAAAAAAGAAGTTAAAGGGACGCTTGTTGTCTATTTTGAAAAATAAAAATTACAAAATCTCTGAAATTTGCAGTGATGGGCTTCAAATTCGGTGTGTGTGGGATTTACTTCCATAAACACTAGCAAATGAGTTTCCAAGTGATACAATTCGATCCTCATCAAAGGTTAGATCAAGTGATACAAGATGTAAGTCATCGGGGCCTGCACAACATGGGGCATATTGGGATTGACTGTAACAAGCTCATCTAAGAGCATATTTCCATATCAATAAAAACATTGTTTATTCACAATTATCAAAAAAAAAAAAAAAAAAAAGGTTAGATCAATTAACAAATCTGGAAACTTAAAAGTCATCTTACAATTAGCAGTTGGCTCAAAATTGAAAACTAAGGTAAGGTAATTTTCAGTATCAGTAAAACTAGTGAATGAAAAGCTACTAATCTTTTACATCTTGTATATATATGTTGAGTTTTTTTTTTTCTAGGGGGGGGGGGACAAAGACAACAAACACCCACTGAAGTTAAGTCAAGGACATGTGCAGGTGCAAGCATGGCTATTCGAACCTGGATTAGATCACAAGAGAATAGCACAACACCTGACCCTTACCTTGCAAAAGTAAGGATTCGATCTTGGGTCATCCACAGAAGAATCCCCCATCTTAATAAATGAACCAAATACCAATAAACCCTATTCCACACTGAAAATCGTGGTATCCATATATCTCATGAAAACAGATTCACTGTAGTTAAAGTGCACAAAAAAAAAGGGGAAACTAGGGAAATAATTTGCTATTTGAACAAATGTGGCATCCAAATTTACTTGTGAAAGTGATATGAGACACATTGGCTGTAACGAACAGATAGAGGGGACCATTAGGTTTAAGGAGAAAATAATTTTCCATTTAAAATCCTTAAAAAAATTTAATCTACAGCCCCAATGTCATTTAAATAAATAAAATAACTCCGAGGTTATGATAATAAATTTTTAAAAAATAAATTTATAAATGACCCAAATATAAATCTTTCTTTCTGAGGGTGTACATGCAACTATAGAAATATAATTAGACATGAACTGCCAGATGTAATTTGTTAAAATTATTATAAGCACAAAACTATAAAACCTTTTCATAACTTAGGAATAATTCTCTTTTAGTCTCTCTACATTTCGGAAAGTAGCCTTTTAGTCCCTCATTTTTTTTTAACTTTTTGGTCCCCCCACTTTATAAAGTGGGACTTATTAATTCAGAGACAGATAGCGTTCACTTACACTATTTCAAATGACTGACATGTCTGCCATATAACGTTATGTTGATATCCATGTGGCCATCAGAATGTCACATGGAGAGGATGAAAGGGAAATAGAGGCTTGAATTCGTATCCTAATCAGTTATGAATTCGGAGTTTAATATTTTTTTTTTTAATTTTTTTAATCTTTTCTAAAGGCTCAATGTTTTAAAAGCACTACGCGCATGCTTTATTTCGTGGACGTACATCAAAATAATGCCAATGCGACAAACACTTCCAATTATCCGAAACGTAGAAGTGAACGCCTGACCGCCTTTGAAAACTAATAAATCCCACTTTATAAAGTAAAGAGACCAAAAAGTCAAAAAAAATAAGGGACTAAAAAAATACTTTTCAAAAAATAGAGAGACTAAAAAAAAAATTATTCCTCCTTATCAAAAACAAAAAAGAATTATTCCTAACCAGTATCATGACGAGTAAGTACACTTAAAATTCCACGAACATAGAAAGGGACAATGGTATGCAATCAAAATGATAAAAAAGAATTCAGATCATCCATAAGTAGGCATACCATCAGGAAAAGCACAATAAATAAAATTTCTTGCAATAAAAGAAGAATGTAACTGTAGCAAGATTAAAGTTTTGCAAAGCAGGTCACAAGGCACTGCAACAAGACTCTGAGAACAAAAATTTAGGTTTTGGGTAAATAATAACTCCGAACCAAAATTGGGGAGAATCTCCCACTATAAATTATTGATAATGTGAAAATTTCACGGAAAAAGAAAAGACGCGAGGGATGTTTTTTTTCATCACCATCAGGAGGGGCCCTGTCTTATGCGCCGCCGGAGCCGTACTTCTTACCGAAGACGATCACCTGCAGCTTGTCATATCCAGCAAGCACACCAGCACCAGCGACAGCCCGGAGGATGTTGGCACCAGCGCCCTTGAACAGAGATTTTGCTCCCTCTTTCTTCAAGATTTGAGAGAAGGCATCAAACGAGCTCTTGTACTTGACAGCCTCTCCAGAGGTCATCATCATTCTTCTGCGAACTGTGTCAATGGGGTAAGATGCAAGCCCAGCACCATTTGTGATGAGCCAACCAAGGGCAAAGCTGGCAAAGAAGCTATCCTGAAATAGTCAAACAAGTCATGAATAATGTGAGATTATATGTAGAAATAGACGCAGCCAGATGAAAAAAGAAGACTCGAATACCTGGAGACTTCCGGTCAGAAGTACCGGCTTCAAAGAATCATACATTCCGAAGTAAAGTCCACGATAAACTATGATACCGACACATGAGATGTTGAACCCACGGTAGAGACCAGCAATGCCATCTGACTTTAGAGTTTTACGATACACATCAATAAGGCCATTAAATTGTCTTTCCCCTCCCTTCTTTGCTGCTTTTGAATCATTGGCAAGACGTGTTCGGGCGTAGTCAAGAGAATACACGAAGAATAGGGAAGAAGCACCAGCTGCACCGCCAGAAGCCAGGTTGCCAGCGAACCATTTCCAGTAACCATCCCTGTCTTTCTTAAAGTTGAACAACCTCTTGAAGTAGTCCTTGAATGCAAAGTTCAAGGCCTAGAAGAAAACACAGATGTTAGAAATTTATATGAAACATAAGTTGAGGAACAATAAAAAAACGTAGAGAAAACATAAACCATATTTTCATCACTCATTTGTCAATATGGGAAAAAGTAACCCTATTTATTAATAAAACCATTTGTGAATGCCATAAATAAAAATAGGTTTTCAATAATCCACTTAATTGCAGAACCAGATTAAATTTGCCACACAACAGTACCACAAGGATTAATAAGAACACATCCCAGCCATATTTCTCATCTATGCACAAAAGCAAATGTAAAAGGTTGATTGGTCAACTTGATTTTCTTTATCCACGATCCAGCTATACCAAATATTTTTCAACCAACAGTGAGATCAAATCCTATTTTTTTGAAGAAGGGAGCATCAGAGAAGTTAACAGAACAAAAACAGAACTGAACCAAGTAAACATTCAAACTAACCTGGGTTGGGAAGTAACGAATCACATTTGCTGTGTTTCCTCTCCACAATGACATGATACCTTCATCTTTTATGGTGCGGGCAAAGCAATCCGTGATTCCCTTATAAGGCTCAGATAGACGGCCAGCTTTAATCATTTCATCTTGGTTCTGGATCAGAAGCTTAACACGTTCGATAGGTGCAGCAGCAGTTTTGGAAACAGCAGCAGAAACCCCTCCCATAAGAAAATCTATGGCAAACCCAGCAAATCCTTTCTCTGAAGGAGCATGGGCGAAGACAGGTGAGACAGAAGGAACCATAGGGAGATCACAAGTTCCTCTGTATGGCTGCATCAATGGAGTCTGCAACCCACCATTGACATAATTCGAACTCCGCAAGCACTTTGCATAAATTGAAGGACCATAAACAGTGCGGTTGCAAGTGAGATCTTGGGAAAAACCAGTGCTGAACTGAAACTGACCCTTGACCTTCTGGATGACAGATGGCTGATTCACTTGATCTGCCATGGCTAGCAAGTAATAAAACCTAAAACAAACATAGACAGCCATAAGCAATAAAACTCCTCAAAACCAAATAATTTCATCCATTGTCTCAAGAAACTAGACCTCAACATACTGCTACAAATACTATAAAACATCCACTCTTGGAGTAAAAGTGTGTGTGAAAACCATACTCTCTTGGGGTGTGTGTGTGGGCACTCAAACGAGGTATTGTCCAACTAGTTTAATACCATGATAAGCTCTTAGAATAACTTATAATAGTGTCTGTGTGCGGATGCTCAAATGAGGCATAGACCAACTAGTTTAATACCATGATCAGCTCCAAGAATAACTCATAACATTGTCCTAAGAACAATAAAACACTGCTGATGGAATTTGTTGGAATGGGATGAGAAAGCAAATTGCAATGGAACTAAAAATTCTTATTCTAATGTTAGGACAAAAATATGGATGGAATTAAACCATTTAGAGGTATAACCTGAAGATTGAGACCTTTGTTATGCCTTATTATAGGAAAAAAAAACAATAAATCAATTTATATTACAAATGGCCACCTTGTTCAAACTCCTGTTAGTTCCTGAGAAAATTTTTAAATATAAATATATATATATATATATATATATATATATATATATATATATATATATATATATATAATTTTATATTTTTATTTTATGATCTGAAACCAACTAAAGATTGCCTATGCTTACAAATTATATTCCAATCATTCAATAAATGGGAACTCCATGGAATAAGCTAAGAAAGAACAATATAAATAATTTAGCAAGAAAATAAAACCATTGTACGCAATCACCTCCATTCAACTATATGAAAACATTCAGATCTAGTGAGGCCGAAGGCATAAGCAAAAAATATAACCAAAAAGAAACACAGAACATTCACAGATCTACAAAGAAACTCAAAGCTAAAGCCATGAAATGCAGATCATACCCTCAAACAGAACTTTTATTCAGATCAAGTGCATATCATCATCAAAACCCCCAAAATATAAAACAAGTAAAGCAAAATCGCGTCCGAAAACACCAGATCGGGTCGAAATACAAACCTTTCAAGAACGAGAGCAAAAGATGAGGATCAGAAACCAAATCAAGCGAATTATAGAATCAATACGAGAAAAGCATGGTAGATCGAATCAGGAGGACTTTGCTTACCCTTCGGGATCGCCGCCCCACGCTCGCTCGATGGGTCGAATGGGAGCGAACAGCGGAGAGAGAGAATAAGAATGAAGCGTGAGGGTTCCGTGCGAGAGCTGGCGTTTTAAATAGATCGCCAAGTTGACCTAACAGTATAATATCTCTATATTCTAAATAACTAACGTGTACCTATAAATGAGTTCCGGGTTAAAAGTATGAAGAACGTGGCGTTTTACCATCAAAAGACGAATCACTGCAAGGGATCTTTAATTTAAAAGATACCGACGGGTCAAAAAAAGAGTGGCCGGTTCGAACCTTCCTTCGGCACAACACACCCAATAAAGATACCGAAACGGAACATGACGGGAGGGTATAGATAATTGGACCATTATATTGAAGTATTATATAATAGGGTATTTAATTGTTGGGTTGAGAATACAATTTGTAGGAAATAGATAAAATAAATTTATAATCATAAATAATTTAATTTAAATTATAATAGTTAAATACAATGTAGTCAAACCCGGACCGGCCCGGCCGGTTCAACCGGAAAAACCGGGAACTGGCCACCTGGCCGGTCCGGGCAACCCCATTAACCCGGATGTTGATTGAACCGGCCATAACCGGCTGACCCGGCCGGTTCAACCGGGAACCGGTTAACCCGGCCGAGTCAACCGGGTCAAATTGCTCAGGTTTAACCTTTAAAGTTTAAAATTTTCATTTTTTTATTATTTTACAATCCTTGTTTATCGACAATGGAGTGAGCCCAGCTGCCCAACCCCTCCTTTTATACTATCCCATCATATGCACTCTTTTCAACCAGCCGATATGGGATTATTTCTCAAACAATCTCCAGCCACATAGACATATGTATCCCTTGGTTGATAATAATTGGGCATTGACTTGGTTAATAAAATCAGGTGCACCATGACTTGGTTAATAATAATTGGGCATAACTTTAATGTGATCATCATTTTTTTAAAAAAAATCCAAAAATAAATAGGAATAAATAACTAAAGTGAAAAAGCATTTTAAAAAATGGATCAATTTTTGACTCTTTGAGTGAAAACCGGTTTTCCAAACTCCAGTTTTAATAGAATTATTATTATTATTTTAAATAAATGGTAAAAAAAGTTTATTTGCCATTTTTTATTTTTTATAACTAATTGTATTAGTTTAAATTAAAAACCTAGATAAAATTTAGGCTCAAATTGATAAAAATAATTTAAAAATCTTAAAAAAATTATAAGTAATTTAATGTGAACTTCATATTAAGTTAAGCTTTATACATAATCCTTATCTATAATTATTTTTAAATATTTTATTATTGACCCCGGTTCAACCCCGGTTGAACCCCGGTTGAACCCTTGACCCCTGACCCCTGGGCTTGGCCGGGTCAATATCCCGGGCCGGGTCTGACTACCTTGGTTAAATATAAGGAAATGGCCATGGTGTTGCTGAGGATTTTTTAAATAATATTATTTAAATATTATTAAATTTTTTAAATGTGGTATTGATTTTTTGATTTTGATTAAGGGTTGCAATTTTTTAAATGTATATGTGTAAAACTTCTATAAATTATATTTAAGCAATACAACTATAAAAAGTAGTTTTTACATACATAAAACCCAAGAATTACAATTTTTTTTAAATTTACTCCAAGAAGCTATAAATTATATCAATCAAATTCACAATCTTCATATACTTGTAAATAAATTATGTGCAATACATGTAAAACAAATAAAATTAAAAATTATATGCATGAAATTACAATAATTTGAGTTTGTCATAGTTCTTCATTCTTGTTTAAACTTGAAAATTTGTAAGACATTAGTTTTTTTAAAAAAAATTAGGCATATGAGAAAATATGAAATAGAAAAGATTAAGAAGTTGTACCTTTTTTTGTTTGATTGTCATTTGATAGGCTACTTCCAAATGACTATATTTATAATACACTTGTGTCTCCAATTCATTTAATCTTTTCAATAAGTCATTAGTGGTGTTACACCCGCCTCTCTACCAAGGCGAATATTGTACCAATTAGGCCGGGAGTGCACCCAACCCATAAGTTATTTAATTTAAACCTGATAATATTGATAATACTGTTCTAATAATCAAATATAATAAACATGTTTGATAAACACAATATAATCTCACAAGTCTAGGGATAGTTTTAAAATTCAAAATACGCAAAGTGTTCTTTCACACACTAATCATAGGACATAAATAATTGAAAATAACAGATGTGTGGTCAGAGCTGGCTATAAGAACACACAAATCCTCAATGCCTTGTACTAAGCGCTAGTTGGGTCCCTGTCTATTACCTGTAGAGAAAATATAGGGGAGGAAAACACATTAAAGATCACTGAGTTTAGACCACTACTACATAATGTTTAAACACATTAAAGATCAACTATCATTAAAATAATGTGTACAAGTACAAGAAAACCAATAAGAAATGCTAGTCAAATGCATTATCTTCAATTCTCTTAAACATGCCAAATACTAAAGAAAATCCCAGATAAATCCAAACATAGTCCATCATAATACCATAATATAAAAGCAACATGAATGATACTATAGTAATATCTTTGGTTGAGTACTCATCAATACCCTAGCCTCCCGGTGTTTGCTCACTCAACAACCGTGGCAGTATGGTATAGTATCATGGCATGATCATCAAATAGACAACATATCAATTTCATATACACCCCTACTTCAATATGTCCGAATTATACCAGATATAAATATGAAAAATCAAGGGCTCCTAGCCTCCAAGTATGGCTCACTCACAACCGTGGCACTCCCTAGCCTCCTAGTGTCGGCTAACTCAACAACCGTGGCAAGTATATACGTGTACCAAGCACTCGGCCGGTGTGGGAAGTGGGTTTTGAGTTTTAAAACCGGAAAGTTTGAAAATAGACATTTTGGGGAATAAAAATCAGAGTTTAGAACCCCTTCCCTAACTCGATACCATACTCCCTGCCTCTATCACTAAGCTACCTCTGGTTTTAAACACATATGTTTACATAGGATGCATATTTATTGATATTACTAGTTATCTCTATTATTCTGTTTCGGCTCTTTATTCTTTCTTCACATACATTTTCAAATAACATACAAAGTCGGAGTATTAAAACTATAAAACGATGCAATATATTTGTAAAAACTCACAGCATTGCACAAACTCCAGTATAAAAGCTCAAGCCAATTTGTTTAAATCAAATCAACGAGAAAACTCGATAAAACACGAGAGATGTCCAGTGTGTCCACTCACCTGAGGTCCTTCGCTATTTCAACTTGACTAGATCCTCCTGTGAGATCCTCTACTTGCTTTTCTCGTCCTATACAAGTATATGGAAGATATATAATTAAATTATGGGAAAATTATTTTTTAGTCCCTGGAAGTTTGCAAACTTTCCAGACAGTTCCTCTGACAAAACAGTTTCCCAGACAGTCCCTCATTTTTGGTTTAGTTACTTTTTAGTCCCTGGGCATAACTCCGTTAGTTAATCCAGCCTTTAATACCCATTTTGCCCCCCAACTGAGCAGCTCTGTTTCCCGCCAAATCAAAAGAGAAGAGTTCAAACATCACTTTTAGCCATCAAATCACCACTTTTTACCATCTTTTCTCACTTACTTTTTGTACTTCGTGCCCAGCTTTTTCAGAGCTTCTTCTTCCTTTGTTCTCATTAGTTCTTCTTTGTTCTCTTTTGTTCCATTTTGTTTCCATTCCTCCCTGAACCAGCGAGTTCATTGACCTTCTCTTCCTCGGCGAGTCACCGCCCAAGGCGAGTCGAAGAAACGTTCACTTTAAGCCGTGAGTTCCTTTTCTCATTTTTTCGAAAAGTGTTTTCCCTATCAGTTTAAAACTCATGCCAGTGTGTAAGGTACTCTCGCTGCAGGTCGCAATGGAGACCTTTTGTGCAGTCGCCAGATATAAGGGCGAGGGAAGAGTTTTGCAGTTTACCGTGTTGAGTTCATGGGTGTCAATACTAAATGAGATATGTGAGCTATGGGGTCTTGAACTTTCCCACGTAAAGGTTCGGTTTGTCACACCGGATGCATACCGAACTGTTTGCCCAATTGAAACGGAGGTAGACTTTCAGCGTATGTGCCATATATACCACATGTTCAACAGTACCGCCGTCGACCTTATTGTCGATACCGTTGAAGATGCGGTGGATGGGCCCTCAAGCTCCTCATTACCACCGTAAATACTATGTCTTTTTTTATTGTTGAACCATCCTACCCGTCAGTGCGTCGACGTAATCCTTCTTGTAGTCAGTGTATTTCATGTTTTCACTTAAACTTATGAGTTTACGTTTAATATAGTCGGTTTTCGTTTAAAATTGTCACTTTCTGCTTAAAAGTACGGTTTTCCATTTATTATCGTGTTTTTTCGTTTAACATTTTCACTTTCCGAATAATATATCCCAATTTCATTTGTGACATATGCACCAACAGGAGGGATTCAAACTCGGATAGCATATCGTTTAGCCGAGACACAAATCCATTCCAGCAAGGGCCTACTGGGGCATTAGCCATTTCTACTCAACCGGATAGCACTGTAATTGTGTCGTTGATAGTAGGTGACCGGTTTAGGGACAGTGACCACTTTAAGGACGCACTTCGCAGTTTCGCCATCAATCGGAATTTTGACTTCAACTTCATAAAGAATGATAAGAAGAGAGTGACTGTCCAATGTGCCGTAGTGGATTGCCAGTGGCGTGTCCACGCATAATCATACAACATTTACAATCAAAACGATGCATCCCACACATACATGTGGAGGCGGTATCGGTACGACGTCGCATCCGAAAGCATCGAAGAAATGGGTCAGTGGTCGTGTGGTGCAGAAGCTGAAGGACCGCCCTGCATGCAGCTATTGACATTCAAATGGGATATGTTGCGAGATCATGGTGTCAATTTGCCTTATAAGCAGGCTTGGTTGGGGAAAGAGGTGGCCAAAGGTATTCTTCATGGTAGTGAGGTGGCCAGCTATGACTTGTTAGTATGGTATGCAAACAAGGTGATGGAGACAAACCCTGGTAGCATTGCTATTGTTGACGAGGACGGTGAGCGGTTTAGACGTGCATTTTCCTCATTCCGTGCATGTGTTGACGGTTTCAAGAGAGGTTGCAGGCCATTACTTTTCATTGATGGAACTCATTTGCTTGGAAAATACGGGGGCACGTTGTTGGGGCGACGGGCAAAGATGGGAACAAGGGGTTCTTTCATGTTGCGTTCGCTGTCGTTGATAATAAAACCGACGCCAACCGGACGTGGTTCCTTTCAAAACTCGGCGATACCATTTACAGAGATGATGACTATGGCAAGATTATTACATTCGTTTCAGACAGGTCGAAGGGCCTTATCAACGCCGTCGCAAATGTTTTCCCTTCTGCCCCGCATGCATATTGCTTACGACACCTGCAAATGAACTTCATGAAGGGAAATGTTAGGCTTGGGAAGTCTCTGAAAGAGCAGTGTTGGTCCATATTTGTCAGGATCGCTTACGCATGTACCGTAAAGGAATACGATGAGGCAGTGAACGACCTACTTGCCGTATCAGCTGACGCACATCGTTGGCTGCTTCAGAAATCCGATGTTTCTCATTGGTCAAACTATATGTTCAACGGCGAAAGATGGGGAGAGATGTATTCTAACGTAGCAGAGTCATTCAATGCCTGGATTAAGGAGGCACGCCATCTCCCCATAACGAACATGGTCGATTCGATAAGGTAAGAAAGATTCGTTTAATGTACCACTTTATCGTTTAATTATTTAGTTTCCGTTCAATATATTAACATACCGTTTATTATAACATTTTTCTAGTTAAAATAATTTTTTTCCTTTAATATTCCATGTTTTCGTTTAATATTATTTGTTCCTACGTATTTTCAAGCTTTTCCATTTAACATACCAAGTCTGTAATTAATATCTTTTCTTCTTGCTTCCTAATTGCTTTCTTTTGCCCAACAAAGGTTCAAGCTCATGGTCATGCTCTGCAATCGCCGTGAGAATTCTCGAAAATGGGAAACCCACTTATGCCCTGAAGTACACAATAAGTTAGAGGAAATCGTTGAAGAAAGCCGCAACCTACTTGTTGGTCATTCAGACGGAGATCATTTGGAGGTTATCGACGAGAACAACCACGCCGTTAGTCTGCTCTCAAGGACATGTTCATGCCGAAGGTGGCAGGTGTATGGCCTCCCATGCAAACACGCATGTGCTACAATAATGCTAACGGACACAAGTGTACATCGGTATGTTGACAACTATTTCACGGTTGAAGCTTACCAGCTGGCGTATGCCGAAGCTATCTTTCCCGTCCCAGATGATGACAAGCCGACTGATTCAAACCGCGAACTACTTCTGCGACCGCCATGCACAAAGAGGCCGCCGGGTCGTCCAAGACGGAAGAGAATAGAATCACAAGAATCCAACGTGCGTGAGTTACGCTGTAGTCGATGCCATGAGGCTGGACACAACCGGAGATCTTGTAATGTACCTATTGCTGACTAATATGTAATTACTCTAACATTTATTGTATTTCGTGCGTTTCTTGTTTCTGCTTGAATTATACGTTTTCGTTTAGTTATACTGGTTTCCGTTTAATATTACGACTTTCCGTTTAAAATTACGACTTTCTGTATAATACTACAACTTTCCGTTTAATATTTCAATTTGTTGGGGAGAGAGAGGTGACCATCTCATTCTCCCAAAGCCCTTTCCCATATTTCGACGATTTGGCCCCCCTTCGGGTCGAATCAATTTAATACTCTTCAATGTCTTTTCCGTTTTCGAGGCTCTGGCGCCTCCATCAATTCGTTGAATGTGGGCGGACGCAATGATAACCAAACTACCCGAGATACTTTACACAATAAAAAAATTGCCTCAATCCTCTCGCGTCGCCTCAATCCTTTCGCGTCGAATCAATCCTCTTCGTCGCCTCGATCATCGTGCGGCCTCCTTCGCTCTTTAAATAGCCCTCCACATGGGCACAACCACATCACTCTTTCCCTTTGCAAGAATGGATCCTCACAGGCTTAGAAAATCTCTAAGAGAAATCGTCAAAGGACCTCCACCAGCTGACTCAAGCTCATCAGAAGTCCAAGAGATGTCAAAGACGACGTCGAAGGAGAAGGAACCACCTGCCGAACGTTCCGCTCTGAAAAGGATCCGGGATGACGCCGTATCCTCATACAAACGATCGCCACTCTTTCGCATGGACATTCGTCGTGCTGTTGAAATCTACCAGCTTTCTGATGAGAACATGGCCCTTGGCGAAGATCGCCGTAGCGTCTGATATCTGAGTTCAAAGAATCTGACGACTTCCAACGTCTCGTTTGTGTAGAGGGACGAAAAGGTGTCGAGGAAGGTTTCAAAATCTTCCAAGATATCTCTCGCCGTCATCCTCATCTAGACTTGACTCAGATGGATTTCACCCAAGCCCTTCAGTATCTCCCTCCCAGTTCATCGGGAGAAGATACTGATTGAAGAGAATGTTGCTGCTGCTGCATGTCATGGACCCCCTTCATTATGTTTTTTTTTCCTGTGTTGTTTAAATTTTCATCTTTTTCTTTTGTTGGTGTTGTCTGCACTTTTATGTTTGTTTTGTTTTAGTTGAACGTTAATTAATGTTATAATATTTTCTTCTTCATGCCCATTTGTGGATTGTCATTAAACGACTACGATTGTCAGGCTCCCGTTTAAGCTAATGAGTTTCCATTTAATATATCACTTTTATGTTTACTATCTCATGTTTCCATTTAAAATGTAACTTTTCCAATTAATATATTATGTTACCATTTAATATGTGACATTTACGTTTAATATCATACGTTCCCGTTTAATATATAAAGATTGTATCTAGGATTCAATACTTTCTGTCGGAATGACAGTCATGTCCATTGGAAGAGTTAATGTTTGTTTAACGAAAATCTAAATTTAACACGCCTGTCGATCAGCTTTAATGCCCTCTTCAGTTTCCTTACCGCTCCGCCTCAAGCCGTCCATTAATATCTGTGCGACAAAACGCAAACGTAACATCGGTACATCGGTGTGGGGGAGGTGGAGCTTCTCGCCATTGAGGATTTGTTCTATAAACCGCATTACATAGATTGGGCAGTCAACACTTCCCGCCTTCTGTTGCGGGCATACATTGTCAGTTATAAATGGGCACGACTGCGTTCCGTAATCTCCCAACTCGATTTGGATGCAGTCGTCGAAGAGTCGCCGCTAATATAAGATTAAGGACCATTTAGAAAAATTCAAAGAAAAAAAATAAAGTTAATCCTGTTACTATTTCCCGGGCGTTTGCTTCGTATACAACGCTTCTCACTGAGGTGTAGTGAACATACTGCTTCTTTTTCTTGTCCAGAACGACGAGATGGTAATGCTTATTTAGAATTATGGGCAAAATAACCAACTCCACTTCGGGGTATGCATGGACTGCATCCTTCATCAGCGTAAGGAGAACATCTCTGGAAGCCAGTTGCTTCGACATTAAAAGCGCCAACGGTCTCGTTATTATGGCCCGTTTCTTGTAAGGGTAGGGAGATTTGGCCATAGATTCAAGGATGATCAGCACATATACGTCCATGACATCGTCAACAGCCATCGCCTTACTGTCCAGCAGCGTATACAGATTGTCCCGAGTGGTGTACGTCCACTCGTTCCTCCAAATAATTGTCCTGAATGGTGAAGAACTTAATATTTAGCATGACATTAAACGGGAACCAAGTTTAATAAACACAAACACCAATATATTAAACGAAAAAACCATTTATTAAATGACAAATGAGCATACTAAATGGAAATTCGATATATTAAACGACAAATTACTATTCTAAGCTAAAACTCTGAATATTAAATGGAAAACTTACTTATCGATCCTGCAGTTGAGATACATCCCAATTGTTGTTTTCTCGGATCGGTCACCGCATGAAACCGGAGGATTTTTAATTTTTGGTATAAAGTCCGCCTTAACTTGCATTGTGTTCTCCTTTGCCATTAAATCCTCCACCATGATCGCGTCTTTTCTCTCTCTCGGCTCGTAGTCGATCTTGGTTCTTGATGTGAGGGTGGCGGTGGCCGTGGTTCATTGGTGGCAGGGTGGTTCGGATGTTTTAATTCGGACGGTAAATCGGCGGTCGTTGGTCGGCGGTCGCTGGTGCCTTACTAGCTGCATGATCGGTGGATGGTTCAGTACTGGCAATGGTCGGTGGTTCAGTAGTGGCAGTGACGGGTTCAGATGTTGGCGGTTGGCCGGCGGGGGTGGTCGCGGTCATCGATCATTGCGGTGGAGTCGAGGTTTGGGTCACTAGGCGTCAAGTTCTTCATCTGCGTCAGTGATTCAATTACGCTGCCAAGTGTGACCATGTAGTCATCATCGTCATCTTCAGCATTGGCAGACACAGATAGACTTTGCTTAACATTCGCAGCTTTTTTCACTTTGCCCGATTTCCTCTTCGGCATCTTATCCTCATGAAGAGGGGCCATCACGATTTGAGACGGGTTCTGGCGAGAGACGAGCAGCGGGGCGGATGTGACCTTCTTTAACCGCTTCACCGCAATCGGGATGATAGCGATGGCGTCTTTGTCTCGGATCTGCACCGCCCGTGCCATACGATCTGCGGCGCCTGCGTTGTCTCTGATACCTCTGGCTTCGGAGCCCCCCTCTGTCCCTCCATTTTGTCAAGTCGGGACTTGATGCTGGCAACATCTCTTGTGAGAACCTTAAGTGCATTCTCAATGCGTGTTGCAGTGTCATCATCCCTTGGCCTCCTTGTCGGAGTTTCCGTAGGAAGACGACGGCGGGTAGTACGCGGGGGGCTACTGGACTTGGAGCGTTCGAGGACCCTTTTTCGTTCCCTGTCCGTCGCTCCCTTAGCACCCTTGCCACGGGATGGGGGCGCAGTAGAAACTTTTTCATTCTTTTCCGGTCTGGGCCCTTGATCGTCCCACCTCACGGTTCCTACGTTGTCTTCCTCCTCCGATGTGACTGGGACAAGCTCGGAAAACTGTAAAAGAACCAAAATGTGCATTATGTTAAACGACACCGCTACATTTTAAACGGGAACGCTACATATTAAATAGGAATTAGTTATATTAAACAAAAAAATGATATATTAAACATAAACTCAGTAAGTTAAGTGAAAATAAACTATGTTAAACGAGAAGTGGACTATATTAAACGATAATATATCATCCTACATGAGAACTTTCAAATTTAAAGAAAAAAGCTGGAGTACCTCCTTTCCATCGAGTGATTTTAGCAGAGGACCAAGGGAGGCTTGCTTTCTGAAGCTGTTCTCCCCGTAGCTGAGGATCCTCGGTGTCCTCCCATAGTGCACCTTCTTCCCGGTCCCAGTGACCTCATAGAACCATATGTTGAGGGCGACAGCGCACCCTCTTAGATATCCAGTTTGTACAGTCTCATCGGATTCCTTGGACTTAACGCGTGCGGATATCTTCGGGACGTCATCCATAAGCCACTTGTGAGTGGCCTGCTCCCACGCGTAGCGGTTTAGTTCATCTAGCTTGTCCGCGTAGTCTGCAATCCAGTTAGGAACCGCACATGAGGTGCTTGGGAAGAGCATCGTTCCAAGGAGGTACACCACCAGCAGTTTGACAAAGTTTTCTTCTTCTCCTTTTTCTTCTGAACAAGCTGGAGAAGATTTTTTTTTATGGCATCTTTGTGCCTCTCGTATATTTTACCCATGTATTTCACTCCAAAAGCTGATTGTTTTTTCTACTTCTTGAAGACCACCGCTTCCCCATGGCATCAAAGGCCAAAGATGATAGCAATATCCTGGGATCTGAATGCCAACATGCTCTCTCCAATACTAAATCTGTTGGTGCGCTCGTCAAACCTCTTTAACAGAGCATCCAACAATCCTCTCTCCTGCATAACAGGTTCGATGTCCAATAATGGGGCAAAGGGTGTCCTCCTGATGAGTTCCCAGTGCCTCTCAATCATATTGGGTTTCAATTCGGCAAGTGTTTGGTGGACCGGCACTAAGTAGCACCTACCGTTTACTAGATTAGACGACATATTTCCCGTAGCCTGAATCAAGAGAGATTTATTACGAAAGGTTGTAAAACGTTTAAATGGAAACTTTGGAGAATAAACGGAAACAATGTATTTTACATGGAAACATTGGCAACACTTGTAGACATCATTCGTAAGGAATGTACAACAAATCGACCCCCTAAACCCCAAACCCTAAACCCTAAATCAGGAAAAAAAAAAGAATAAACCCTAAACCCCAAATTTCTTGCTGCGAAGTTCCAGCCACGCGAACAACAACACAAAATCGCTCACCATTATGTTTAATCTTCCATCCCAAATGCATACAAACCAGTAAAAACAAGCGAAAAGAAGGTAAGAATCATGGACACCCAGGGTTCCCAAGCATACTTCGTACCTTAGTGTAGCAGCTTTAAGTTTGCCTAAATTTAACACGCCTGTTGATCTCCGGGAAGCAGCAACAACCGGCGGGAGTACTCCGGCAGTGGTGGCTTGACGGTTGTGCAGCGTCGGGAAAAACCACTGATCGATCTCTGTTCCTGCAGTCGCCGTGAGAATGACGAACCGTTCTCGTGAGAGGCTGGCTGAAGGAGAAGACGGTGTGTCGCGTCGTCTCGGGATTCGAACCACCCATTGTAGTTGCTTTTTGAATTGAGGGCATTCCAGACATTTTACTTTACTGTTTATGCATTGGGGGAAGGGCTTGATCATGAGATCCACAAAGGGTATTTTGGTCATGTAAAAAGAAAAGAGATGGTGCTAGTGGATGGAAGGTTTAAAAAGTCAAATTCTCAAAAAGGAGGGACTGATTGGGATATTGCAAACTTGGGGGGACTTTTTGTGGATATGTGAAAGTTTGAAGGGTCTTTTGTTCATTACCAGTTAAATTATTTATATTTATTTGGCGGTTCTATCCCCTCCCTTCTAATTACCAATATCACTAAAATAAAATGTTGTCACACCCTGACCCAGATCCCAGGCCTTGAGCACGTGAGCAGATCAGTCGTACCTAAGTAGAGACGAGCCCCCACTCAGATACAAGGCCTAGGTAATCATGAACATACAACAAATAAACAGCGGAAAAACCAAATAAACATAATAAAATTGATCAGAGTCTACAACGGAAGATAAAATAAGGGTACAAGCATCCTACAAATGTCAAGGCCCTAGAAGGGTCCGACATAACATACTCTCACTCACAAATAAAACAAGAGGTTCTCGAACCTCAACAAATGACCTCCCACCCACGTGTCGCTCTTGAGTTTGAGTCAGCTACTCCTTAGGATCTGAAAAAGAGTGAGAACAAGTGTATGAGCTTTCGGAGGGAAAGCTCAGTAAGAACCCTCGCAGATAACAAGATAATAATAAGATAAGTCAAGAATGAACATATCAAATCAATCAACATGACTAAAGAAAGCAAGTGAGGACCACGCCCCGTACTATCCAACATTTGAGAGTCTCAAACCTACCATAAGGAATCATCAACGGTAGGAAGACTCTCAAATATCCCCCAGTCAGCGACATCAACCTTAATTGGAAATGACTATCCGGTCCGAAGTCGGTAGCGCCACCTCTCGTACGTGTTGACACGGTCAGCGTATCATCCCACTGGCGAGCTGGACGGCCAGAATATCCTCCCCCTATCAAGAACCATCAGAATGCCAAGGTGTCCTCAGCTCTGAACGCCCCACCAAAGCCACTCTCCACTAAACAGGGCGGAAGAATTGAACTCAACTAACGCACACCTACCCAGCCAGCCCACAAGCACGTCATGTTTCCATGGTCTTGTCCCGGTCCACAGGTGGGTATGCTCAACGAGCACGAACATTCAACAACAAATGAAAAAACTGACACACACCTACCCGAACGGAGCACGGGCTCACGTGTTTCCACGGCCACGTGCCGGTCAACGGATATCCAAGTTTAGTAAACACCATCACACATGAACCGATACCAATCATACACACAAAATCATGGAACAATCCAACAAATCAAGACATCAAGTATGTGTGTACAGTGAACAAAGCAATGATCGAGATCATCAAGAAGACATGTAGAATATAGCAATAGCAAAACCAATAAATACTAATCACTGAGTAGGAACTAGGCAAGAGTAACTTGCCTTTATCAAAGATCTACTCGATCGATCTGTTTCCCACCTAACGTGGCTCAATGCTCTACATCGATATATGTAATAGGACCTACATCAGTATGTTGTCACAAGCATAACCATCTCTATTTAATAGTGTTTTATGGGTTCAACCCATTCTAAGTCCCGGTTGGGTTCAATCACTTAAGGATCTATGCGTTCCTTATAGAAGCCAGCTCATGTCATCTTTCTAACCTAAAGCCCAACCTAATTAATTACAATAAACTTGGGCTTTGGTCCATCAACACAAACCATCTCACATGGGCTTGAGTTACATATAAGCCCATTTATGCATGCAAACTATCTCTCTAAAGTTAAGCATGCCATTCTAATCCTCATTAACCCGTTAATGATCATAACCTAAACCATGCATCATTAAATATAATGTTCAGGACTAATTAGTGAAACACCATTATCAGTACTACCATCTACTCACCATAATACCATCTCTCTCAATTCCATACCAATCCCTTAATGAGATCTAATGGCTATTAAGGTTTAACTTCAATCACTTTTACTTAACATTCTTTGAGCCTACATTGCATGTATTAATCTCATAATCCACAAGGGCAACATTTGCAATTCTAATAACCCCCAAGTGTATATACTACTCTACATACACATGCATATGTTCCCTCTAGCATCACCATCCATAAACACATAAGGCTACCTGGTCCATTCCCACTAACATACATGCATTATTATTAACCTGAAAGTTTATGCCATTCACCATGCTTTTAACTTCTACCATGCATGAGAACAAAGCAGTATATCATACGTGCCCCTCTCTGTGCATGCATGCCTCTTGGGCCTAAACCAATGCATGCAACTTATACATCACAGAACATCACCTATGCAATAGGTTATTGAAGCTCTGGTTATGAAACCATCAGCACCCTCAAGCATGCATGCATCCACATATTTATTGTAATTTAAAACTTCCACATCAAGGCACTTTATACATGTGTGCAAATACTAACATGTTTGCATACCAAAAAGAACTCATGCATCCTCCATGCTCTTCTCCTTCTAACTATATGCATCCATAATTCATGTATGGGCTTTAAGTGATCTTATGTACGCTTTCATGTTTAAAGGTCCTTTATATAGGTTTTTCAGAGGCAATGAGACTCACCATGTGCCCGCTTAGCAACACTCACGCCTCCTAAGTCCTCCTCCCCTCTAAGTGGCGAGCACGCACTTGATAACTCGTTGCCGAGAAAGACAGACAATCATTGCGCCCACCTTCTTCTCGGAACCCTCTCTCTCTCTCAGTCATGGAGATGCTAGGGTTTGGAGGAGACGCTTGTCTTATAGAAGCTCGTGGAGGGATTCAAAAACAGTGATCGCTTTATTACGGATAGTGACTGCGTGGATCATGGAGGAGATGACGAGGATCTCCTATCGTTTACCCATTCACGCGTCTAACTTGATTTTCCAATAAGATTATCTCATTCATGAGACATTTAGTAAAGAACCCCTAGGTTCTCTAGATATTATTACACAAGCCATTGTTTAAATATCATCGGTGAGATATTTTTCCCAGGTTTAATCACAGCCATTCATTCCTCACCTCATGCATGACTTAAGTGGCTTTTTAGTAAAGAGTCCTCCAAATTTTCCTATTTTGCATGCAAGTCATACATGGCTTCACATGGTTTTTTAGTAAAGAGCCCTCATGTTTCTCCTAATTTGCATGCAAGTCCCTCAAGGTGTGAGAGAACCAATTTCTCAATTAAACCCCATGTTTTAACAAAATTGCAAATGGGTCCTTGATGTCATTTGACCTAAATTAAGGGATTACCCATTTTAACCCCCCCCCCCTGCCCCCGTCCTTCTTCCAAATAAAACCCAATTAAATTAATTAACCAAATAATTATGAATAAAAATATGATAAAAATCCTCGGATTTTACAAATGTCATTATACCTTATGACTTCTAAAGTCGGACTTCAAACTTAAATTACCATTAAGTATAATAACCCAATTCCTAACCTATAATCAAGGTTGTACTATACAATGAATCTCTAACCACAAAAGCTTTAGTCATTCACAGTTAAGGAAAACTGGGTACAACATGCGAGGATCTAACTTAGTATAAGATTGAACAAAATACCCAACTATTGTCTTCTCATGCTTTAAGATTATCCTCACAATAATCCACAAGATACAATTTTTAATTTATTATTATGACATATTATTAAGGCAACTAAATATACATATTCATTAGTTGTACTTTAAGCATTAAGACCTGCAACCAAAGATTAATTAACACTGACATTTTCTCTACTAGATGATGCCTGCTCTAATGTTAATAGAGGATCAGTAGTATTGTCTGCTTCATAGCAGCTCAACAGAAATTAAGCTAGGATATTTTATTTCATGCTTCAACTAAGCATTGGAAATATTCTACAGCTCATAACAAGCTACTACTTATTCACAAATAACCAACTGATTTTCCATTAAGTACCCAAGCTTGAACTTCAGTTAATCCACCTAGTCAAGCATGCATGATTAAATAGTTCAACCACAGATTTTTTTGGGTCAATATCAGCAATTCAGTTCATCCAACGAGAAACCTAATTTTTATTAAAAAGAGCTCACAAAGAAGGTATAATAATTATGCAACTACATACTTAAATTGGCAGCTTCTTTACTAAGGATACATCTTCAAATCTGATTATGCACAAACTATTTGGTCAACCATTCAACCAAATAAATCATAGAATTAATCACTCAACAAGTATTCATCTTTGTTCATACACTAACCAAACACCTCTTATCACAAAATAAAGTGATAAATGGGTAGCAATCCCCACAAACATGTTTGTTTCTCTTTGACATTAATAACTTGCTATTATATTTCTCAAGTATGACTAACTAGCAAGATTTACACATGTAGTTCCCACATTCTTTCACCTTTAATACCTCTTAGAACAACAGCACCCTTAAGTATCTTATAGACTTGTTCCCACACCTGCACAAGTTCATGATTCCATTTAATCAAGAAAACAAGCTGTCACAAATAAAAAAATAATCCTTCATTTTACAATTCAAATAAGTGATTTTGCAGCTTTAATTCAAAGAAGCTCCATCCTCAGTTAACTCACCGGCTGTGTTGTTTACTAGAGGTTTAACATGGGTTTATTCATCAAGTATTTCGATTAAAGAAATGTTTCCCTCGAGACTTAACAACAGTAGCCTAAAGGGTTTACGGCCATATGTGATATGTGCCCATATCCATACGTCTGGGGTGTTTAAAACATGGTTTATAGAAGTTTACAACACTTATAGGCCTCAATGCCATCACAAGAGCTTAAGAGAAACTCATTGTCCTGCTTGTGGCTTATTTTCTGTAGAACACTATACGTGCATGACTAAATTCTTAGGTTCTATATAACAAGATAGTTCCTATGATCAATGAAAATACAATCATCATGCTAATTTCACTTAATTCATGCATTCAAGTTCATCTACAAGTGGTTTAACAACCAATTTCATGGCCTTAACCCCATTCAATCCTTCTGTCAATTGATTTTTAAAATCCAAGATTTTATTTGAAATAAATGACCTATAAATTCTCTTTAATTAACTTATCAATTAAAGGGTCTTCCAAACTTGAATTTAATTTGAAAAGAAAGATTAAAATGATCAAAACCCCAATTAGGGTTGATTAAGGCTGCCAAGTACTTATTTGTAATTTCAGGAAAGTCTAGGGACTTGTCCGAAATTGTGCTCCTCTCATGGGTGAGGGACCTGAGTATAACCTAGCAAATATTAGGGGAGTATTTGCAATATCACATGAGAACTCATGCAGAGAGATGGTGTACTAAAAGAAACCAACGGCTGAGATTTGATGATCATGTGATGGTGCGTAAGTTCGGAGCACCAAGAGCAATCCTGGCTCTTCATCCCTTTGATTAAGATGAAATAATCTGAGCCTTTGATCTCAGATAGATGAATGAGTTCGAGGCAAAAGAATAGATCCAGGCCAGAGACTGAAATGATCTCTATCATTAATCTCAGGAATTGAGTTAGTTCGGAGCACAGGATGACATCTAGCCGTTCATTTCTAATCTCGGAGATAGGTATGAATGTGGTCCAACCATAAGGGTGGATCACAACTGTTCATAACTAGGTGAACACTTAAGTTCGAGGCGGAGTGGGAGCGTTTAACTGTTCATCTCGAACGTATTGGGGCCGTCTATCCGAACAAGCATTAGATCTGAAGCGCAATAACGCAACGCCACCATCGGACGCTATACAATCTATTGTATGTCATTCGTCTTCGGGCC
This sequence comes from Dioscorea zingiberensis, assembly GCA_026586065.1. NCBI lineage: Eukaryota > Viridiplantae > Streptophyta > Magnoliopsida > Dioscoreales > Dioscoreaceae > Dioscorea > Dioscorea zingiberensis. The sequence goes on along the minus strand of CM048825.1, from coordinate 24,899,989 downwards.
AACTGATCACGAGGCGACCCCAGCTACATGTCTTCCCCGCCAGCAAGTGCCACCGCGCATGAATCCATCTCTGGTGTGATAAACGGGCGACTAGAGAAGGAAAGAACGTGATCGTGATCACGCTCAACCTGCGATCACGGAGATCTCGATCCCGTTCCGTCTCCACCATGAGACCTATAAAGAGGAGGAGGTCTGGGGAAACCCTAGCACTCTTCAGTGATCACCACCGCCACCGTCCGAGAGTAGGAGAAGCACGATCCCTTGTTCCTACGATCAGAAAAGAGAGGAAGGAAGGAAGAAAGGACCCTTTCGAGCACCACCACTGAATAGAGGCGTTTCGAATAACGGATTGCGAGTAAACGGTAGGAACCCAGGTAAACTCTGGACCGACGCGACCTGGCCGTCTCGGTCCCCTCTCTTCACCCTCTCTGGTGTACTTCTTTGACACCACCAATCTTTCGCGGCCTCACCTTATTTCTCTCCTCCGCTCTGTACTTTTTCAGAGAAACTCCGGCTGAGAGGAATGTCGTCGCTGCTATCTAACTCAGGTGAGTCCCCTTTCTCTTGTATTCTTGAATGAACGCCATGCATGGGCTTAGTATGGTAAGGCCTCTGGTTCCGGTCACAGGCGCTCCTGCGAGGAGAGCGCAGGAGCATGGGAACGTAGACACCATGGGGGAGCAAAACTTCTGTTCTTTGTGAGGTGATTACTGAGAGGCTGCTGTTTTTCTCCGGCAAGGATCGCAAAATAAAGAAAGCTACGGTAACCATGAATCACCAGCGGCTGTCACCCACAACCGAGCCGCCGTCTCCGCGTTGGACCAGGCCCAGGCTTGAGTGGGATGGAGACAGGGAGCCAATTAGGATTAGTTGGTTAGGATTAATCAATTAAAAATAGATTCAATTCAATCAAATATATTAGATTGGGTCTTCAACAACATCAATGAATTGATTTAAGCTAACCTTTTGAGTTGGGTCTGGTTTCTTGTTGTAGCCTAAATGGATTTGGTCAAGTCCATGGTAGTTAATTAAGAGATTAAGATGGTTTGGGTTAGTCAAGTTAGTTAATAGATTGGGTTTAACAAACTTGAAATTTGTTGGGTTGATCCAATAGATTGGGCCTAGTCAAATAATATGAATTAGGTTCAGTCAGATTGATTGGTTGGGTTTTACCACATAGAGGATTAGACCTAGATGAAACAGATTTGGGCTAACCAAGTTGTCTAACCAGGTAAGAAGAAAAGCAAAGAAAAATAAATTGGCAAGTGAGGGGATTAGAACCCAAGATCCCCTACACCAACCTAGTGGGCCTTAACTAATTAGGTGCCTTTTCACCTTTGATTGAACATAGAAATCTAATCATATGCAATAAAGGTTAGACCTAACCAAGTTATAAAAAAAAGGAAAGAAATAAAAGGGGAGGGTGAGGGATTCAAACCCAAGACCCCCACAAGCAAGCTAATGGGCCTTAACCACTAGGATACAACAACTTTTGGTAGAGGATGGAATTTAGATATTTAAGAAGGAATTGACAGGAAATACATGAAGGGCCCATTAGGCTGGTACATGGCCCAATAGTAGACCATTCATGCACATTTAGAGTTTATGAAATATTACCATAGCTTACATAGATTCTATTACCAGATACCGGCGTAGAGAGTAGATTCACGCCCGGAGAGAGTCGTGCGTGATTCCAGATATCTTCGATAGAGGTAAGTGCACTTGCTTAGTACCCACTATCCGAAGTATTCTTTGGCACTTTGGTTATCATGTTTGATGATTCATGATATTATCGTTGTCATATTTCCTTTTGCTTGAACTGTTGATTTTATACAAGCATATATGTTGATTATATTCCTGCTGAGCATGTATGGTTGTTTTTGGGATGTTGGTATCCTCCATTGATTGTTAGTATTTCACCCAGATTAGTGCAGCATAGGGGCTCCGTTGGGGAATGTTCAGGGATGGGACATCCTGGCATTCCGATTTGTCATGCTAGAGGGACGATACTCTTGTTGTCCTGCCCGTTAGTGGGGGTGATTCACTGACAGTGTCGACACGTACGACAGGTGGCACTACCGACATACGACCTGAGGGTCGATTTCAACAGATGCTGTTATTCTTGGCCAGGGAAGATATTTGCCGAGCTTCTTTTGGATCTCTCTTCAGGCCCTGAGGCTCCGCCAAGGGCCAAAAATCGCTCGATGACCTTAGAGGAGTTCCAAGCTGAGGTACGAATGGCCATCAAAGCAATTAATCGACGCCTAGACAGGGTTCATGCCATTCCTAAATTGAACTTTCAAAGGCAAATGGAGGCCAATCGAGGAGTCCTCGTGCGGTGAGCAGAGCCCAGGAGTACAGAAGGAGTCTTGGGGTTCGGCTAGGAGACAGAGGTGGAGGCTCGTCGGCAAGGATGAGTAGCATTGTGAGGTGCCTCCGCTGTGGGGGCCATGGACACCAGTGGACGGTGTATTTCCATTCGCCTTGTAGATGCCAGAGTTGTGGGAGTGAGCACCACCATACGATGTACTATCCTGGGCCAGACGGAGATAGAGTATCTACAGGTCTTGGCGGATTCTTACTGTAAAGTCCAAGAATTTCTATGTTTTAAGTATTGGTCTTTAGGGGTTTATGTTTTCTTTTTAATTAATTAGTTATTTGTTTAGAAAATAAGGGAGCGTCTCCCAAATTTGGAATTCGTTTCAATTATTATTTGAATAAATTTTCTTTTAAAAACTCCTTAGCGTAATCAAGTGATCAATTTGCCAATTAATCGAGGTTATTAAATTTGGATGTTAAGTATAAAGGGAGATCAAAATGGAAAATACCCTAATTAGGGTTAATTGGGGTCATTAAGGGCCTAATGGTAATTTTGGAAAAATTAAGGATTGGAAGAATAATATATCTCTCTCTACCAGGGACCTAATTATAATATCAGAAAGGGCAGGGACCTAACGGGAATTCTGTATCTCTCTAAGACGAGGGACCTACATGTAAGTTAAATTAAAGAGAGGGACTTAATTATAAACTCATGATTAAAACCATGCAAAGAGAGAGAAAATGGACGTTGGAGATTTAAAGATCGCACGACATGGTTCAAGCTCGAGACAGAGGATCTAATCGGGACCGCTAGTAACGCTTCATCAGCCAAGAATAATCACAGCCGTTCATCTCAAGGGGGCAAATAAGTTCGAGGCTCGGGGGTGATATCCGGCCGCTCGCTCTCGTCTGATCAGAACTGTTGATTTGAAATGAAGATAGATCCGAGGCGCTGTGTTGAGTCGATGGCCGTTAGATCGCATCTTCTTATCCTGGTTGTCCGCTTGACTGAGAACAGATTGCGAGGCAGCGCGAGTTCTTCTCCCTCTCCGTGTCGTCGCTGCGTGCGCCGCCGCGTGTATCATTTGTTCCTTTGGATAGCTTCAAAACAAAGATAAAATAGGATTTAAAGTAGAAGATAAACTAGAATTTAGAGTTTGAAATAAACTCGAGATCAAATAAGCCTTCCATGGCGTCTATAAATAGAAACACCATGACCACCACTTTCTAGCGCCAACATCACCACCATGAGTAACTGAGAAAGACAAAGAAGGAAGGAGACGTCGAGGCCGCGTTCACGAAGCCGGATCACCTTCAGAGGAATACTGGTAGAAGAAGCGGAGCTTCCTCGTAGGGCAAGCTCGACGGAAAACGGTTCTCCGGTGAGTGCTTTGATCTCCGTCAATCGTTTATTAGCTACTGTGCATGCATGTAGAAGACTAAGGACGCTGTGAGGGAGAGAGGGAGAAAGTTTTGGGGACCTGCTGTCATCCTCCGTTGAGCAGCAGAGCACTAGAAAGGATCGTATACTCCGGCCGAGAGAGGGAGAGACTCAATCCGCCGCACCATGAGAAACCCACGATGGGCTACCGCCCTCTGGTGCGGAGGAGAAGGGAGAAGGAAGGCCCTGGCCGTACTCACGCTCGCCGGCGATCGCCGTGCAAGGCCAGGCGTCGCTTTCACCTCCGACGAGCCACGGCTGGAGGTTGAAGATCAACAGTGTTGCAAAAGGGTGGGGTGTATTAATCGGTTAGGCTCAGTGAAGTTAGTTTGGGTCTGGGTTTGTTTTAAACATTGATTTGATTGAGTTCAATGGTTGAGTCCTAGTCAATTTTAAACAAACGGATTAGATTGAATTGAATAGAGGGTTGGGTTGAGTCAAGTATAGTAGAGTGGGTTCAGTGTTAATCAAGTGTGATCTAGTCAACTTAGAGATATAAGAATGGGCTAACAGGTTGGGTTTAGTTACACTCCATTTAAATGTTTAAGGGAACCAGATAAGTTAGATCAAGATAGTTGGTTAACTAGTTGGGTCTAACCACATAAGTAAGTTGGGTTTGACCTACTATTTATATCAAACCGGTGTAGTCAATTAAGTTAAAAGAGCTAATTTAGTTGAGTCAATCAATTCAAAGTTGTCAGGTCCAATTAAAAGATTGGGTTCAATCAAACTTAGTTCAATCAAGTTCGCTCTAATGGGTTGAATCTAGATTTAGTTTTGGGCTTAGTCAGGTTGGCAAGCTGGTCAGGTTTAGCCAAGGTTTGAAAAGCAAATAAAGAAAAATATACAAGAAAAAAAGTAGGGAAGGGGAATTGAACCATGAACCTCCTACTTGGGCTTGGTGGGCCTTAACCACCAAGCTATGCATTTCTTTTGGACTAGAAAAAGGGAAAGTGATTAATAAGGGGGCCAGAAGTTAAGTTGGGCCAAATTAGTGAATCATGCATGTCATACTAAAACCTTAAGATATCGCCGACATTTAATTAGGTTTTGTTACAATATACCGATGTGGAGTCATATCGGGAGTAGGAGTTCGGGTAGGATCTCAGACATCATTACAGATATAAGTTACCTCTGCCTAGTCTCCTACCCATCAATGGTTTCTTGGTTTTATTGTTGCTATTTATTTTAGCATATCTATTGTCTATCTGTTATTGGAATGCGTGCACATACCTGTTGTTTGTTTCCTTCTTTGTATGTGCGTGGTTGATGTGCTAGAATTTTATTTCATTACCTGTTGTTTGGTTTGTTCGTTGGGCACACCGCCCTATGACCGACATTTGATCATGGACATATGGTCTTATGTGCTAGCCAGGCAAGTGTGTGCCAGGTGGTTTGTTATTCTGCCGGTTCAGTGGAACAAATGCTCATGTGGAGCGCTCACGGCTGAGGACACCCTGACGTTCTGATAGTTCCATACTAGAGGGAGGATACCCTGGTAGTCCAACCTGTCAGTGGAACGTTATACTGACTGTGTCGACATGTACGAGAGACCGAGGTCGATTCCAGATGCGGTTAGGTGCTGACCGGAGAAGTTTGTTGAGCTTAAGGGCTGTAGCTTAATCTAAGAGTTTCTTTTTTTCCTAATCTCCTAGAATTTTGTTTGTGCGGGGCATGGCCCCAGTTGCTTGACTTGTTGACTATTGAATTATTGATATACCCTTATCATGTTTATCGGTTTGATTTCGTAGTGATCCCTGCGGGGAACTTACTAAGCTTTCCTTCCGAAAGCTCATCCCTTTTGCTTTCCTTTTCTTTCCAGGTTCTAAAGGATAGATATTTCAAATTTAGGAGCAGTGTGAGGTGTCAGAACATAGCTTGCCGAGGTTGGAAGATCTCAATTAGTTCTGACTTGTAGGACCCTTGTAGGGCCTGGTTATTGTAGGATGTTTGAATTGTATTTTTAAATTCCGTTGTAACTCTGATGAATAAATTTCAAGTTATTTTAATATTTTGTTATATGTTTCTGATTTACTTAGGCCTTGTATCTGAGCGAGGCCCGTCTCCACTTGGATACGGCCGGTTTGTGCATGTGCTCGAGGTCCCGGAAACCGGGTCAGGGCGTGACACTTATCGTCAAAGGACGACATGTAGGGCACACACGACCCGTGCAGCTAATTCCTAGTTTATTATGAATAATGTTGTAGTCTTACAAACTGTTTGAGTTGTATGAACTACAATTGCTATTTTCGAAATTATGGAATAAAATAAACTATTCGATTATTACTCGCATGTGTGTTATTTTTTAGCTAACTCCAAATGTTGTCTGGCAGTTACTATAATGAGAGGTAGGCCTCGTGGACGGCCTCGCCGTATGGAGGTAACTCAACCTTCGGTAGAGGAAGTACCCCAGCCTCCGGTGGAGGAGGTTCCCCCTCCGCCAGTAGACATGGAGGTTGAGCATGAGTTGCCTACTCAATCAAGTGCTGCCGGGCCATAGGCAGCGAGCCCAGATCCGAGGGGGGAGGCACCCCCCATTACCATGATAGAGTTGATGCGTGAGATGATGGGGTGCATATAGTAGCAGAGGCAGCAACAGGCCCCACCTCCACCCCCGCATGCCAAGCCAGCTACTAGTAGAGGACTAATTAGGGAGATACGGAGGCCTTTTCCCCGCCCATTCGATGGTACTGCCGATCCACAGACGGCTTAGTTATGGATCTGGGAATTAGAACGGACCTTTGAGATGTATCAGGCTGAGGACCCGGACAGAGTCAGAAAAGCAGCTTATCTAATGCAGGGCTACACAGAGGATTGGTACCTCGGGGAGGTACGATTGTGGAAGGGTGTGCCCTTGGAAATTTTGGATGAGTTCGAGAAAGCCTTCTTTGGGAAATATTTCTCTTGGGGAAGACTACTTCTGATGGAACAACAGTTCATTCATTTCACTCGAGGAGGGATTACAGTAGAGGAGTATGAGATTGAATTTGACAGACTGGCGCATTTCGTTCACGATTTGGTACCTATTGATGAGAGCAAGGTGCGTCGATTTGAGGCCGGCCTGCGACCATCTCTGAAGAAGATTGTGGCGGGATTTATGTGCTCTAGTTACGCAGAGGCAGTAGCAAAGGCTGGTGGTGTGTTTTCCGCAAGTATACGGGTCGCGATCAAGTAATAAAGTGGACTATGGGAAGTCGGATGTCGAACCACAGGGAATAGAGATTGCTAAGTGTAAACCAAGCTTCAATAACCTAGTCTAAATGGCAATTTGGGGGGAGTTTTGGTTTTCAGAACTAGAGAGCTACAAAGGATTGCGAATAAGAAGTGAAAATTGAGAGTTGATTGGGGTGAATCAATGGCAAGAGAGGATACTTGGGTATGTATCCCTTTTGGATTTCAATTCTAAAGATGAGCAAAGATGTTTATGAATCAAAGTTGGTACTTCTTGTGCCAATAGTCCCTAAATTATATCCAATCCCTCTTCCAAGGTGATTGGATAACTAGTCTCCTAGGACTTGATATGAAGCTCAAGGGGTCATTCCTAAATTACACCCAACCCCTCTTCCAAGGTGGTTGGATGACTAGTCTCCTAGGACTTGATATGAGGCTCAAGGAAATTTATGTATATTGGAAGAATCATGGGGGTGAATTCGTATGAAAGAGTCGTTCGCCCTTCTAGTACCCGATTCCTCGGTATACTCATGAAACTCTCTAATGAAGCAAGTTCCTAATACAAGGAGGCTCTACCCTTGTATTGTGCACAAGTAATTTCTAGTGATGAAATTACAATCAATACATAACATTCATTAGACATTCAAGAAGGTACCAACAAATCATCATAAACATTCAATGCTATTAATGCTCAATCCAAAAGTTCAACATACCCAAGTACCAATAGATTAGTTCCCCATGAAAGGGGAACTCAACCCAAAATGGAAAAACTTACAAAACAATGAAAGGTTAATAGAGAACACCATTACCTCCAAGCTTGTAGCTCCAAGGGTTCTCTACTCTCAAGATTTGGGGGAGATGACCCCCCAAGCCCTAATCTCTCCTCTCGCCTCTCTCCCCAGCCAACCTCCTCTCTAAACTCTCATACTTAACTATTTATACCCATGAATTAGGGTTCCACTAAAAAATTACAACATTACCCTTGATTGGGCCCGTGAAACTGCAAAAGTTACGATGAACGGCCTCGTGAACGGCCTGTTCATCAGTCCGATTCGACTCACGACCGCTTCTAAACCGCGTCAACTGGCCGTTCATCACCCCTTTCACCTCACAACTTGCTCTGAACCGGCAGGTGAATTGGCGGCTCATCAGCCGGTTCACCTCACAGCTTGTTACGAGCCGTGAGCGGCGTTCACAAGGCCGTTCACCCTCTCTTTGTGCCTGCCTTTGTGCCCAGGTGTGAACGGCCGTTCACAAGGCCGTTCACCCCCTATTTACTTCAAAATATCTTCGTTTGTTCTTCATTTTGTTGATAAATGCTCCCTTTTCGTCGGGGTGGCCTATTTATGCCCTGTTTACAAAATATGAAGCATTTTAAGTACCGGCGGGCTACAAATCATTGCATTTGACATGAAAATAAGTATATATATGGTATGTAAATATGCTCATTTGAACGCTTATCAAAGGCCAAGTACATCGATGCTTCCAGCCAGGGCGACTCTTAGGGGCCATCTAAGAAGAACAAGCAGGAGAAAAGGACGGAGTAATAGTCAAGGACAGTCTTCTGAAAAGATCTCCGAACGCTAGAGATTTGATCACAGATCCTGGCCGTATGGCAATCCGACTGGGTCTTTAGTCTCATCTGGAGGCAAGGGTTCATCGACCAGTGTGTCACAGACAGTACGATGTTATGAGTGCAAGGGTCCCCATAAGAAGGCACAATGTCCAAAGCTTAGTGGTGGGTGCTTTGTGTGTGGCAGTTTAGAACATACGAAGGCCCAGTGTCCATAGTATAAGGGGAGGAGTACAGGGTCCGTACTAGTTATTCGGTGCCTCCAGGCAATCAGTTGTACCAACACCGAAGCCACAGGGGATGATAGGAAAGGGAAGGCGACAGCAACAGGCCAGCGTTCCACATCTAATCAGCCATCATCCCAGTAGAGGCCCATGACTCACGGTCGACTCTACCATCTAACCACAGAGGAAGCGTAGTCATCAACCGATATCATCGCAGGTACGATCGCTGTTAGTTCTTTTTAGGGTTAAAGCCATTTTTGGTCCCTGAAAACAGATGCAATGTTCATTTCCATCCCAAAAATTTAAAATTTTTTCAATACGGTCCACATCAGCATATACTGACATTTATCACTCCACATCAGCAAAATAAAGACCTAAACATAATAATAAAAAGATTATATGCATTTCATTGGTATTCCACATGACCGCTAAGTCAGCAATATGGACCAAAAATGCCAAAATATGGAATATATAGGGACTCAAAATGTCAAAATATGCAATACATAGGGACCATATTGAACAAATTTTGAATTTTGGGATGGAAATGAACATTGGTCCCGTTTTCAAGGACCAAAAATGGCTTTAACCCTTCTTTTTATGCCTGTATATTGTTTGATCCGGGTGCCACACACTCCTTTGTATCTACATTGTTTGCACAGAGACATGCATTGACAGTAGTAGAGCTACCATATGAGTTGAGTGTAGATACCCGAGTAGGAGCTACCAGGTTGGTGAGCAGGATAGCTCTGACATGCCCATTATTCATCGAGGGTCGGGAGTTACCCGCTGATCTACACGTGATAGACCTGAGGGATTACGACATGATCCTCCGGATTGATTGGCTCTCTTCAGTGTACGCTATAAAACTGGATTTTGGGCCGTGTCGGCCCAGGCCCGGCACGACCCAGCACGATCCGGGGCCGTACCTGGCACAGCCCGGAATGAACAGTAACCGGGCCGTGCCAAGCACGGCTTGACTTCGTGCCTGTACTGGGCCGCACCACCACGGCCGGTGGGTCGGTACGGTACGGGCATGAAATATTTTGTGCTCGGGCCGTGCCCAACCCGCAGGCTGTGCTAGCACGACCCATTAGGGGTCGGCATGAAATAATGCCACGTGGCAGCACCAGATGATGCCACGTGACAATTTTTAAAAAGTTTTAAAAAATATATATATTTATATATGAGTTGTTGGCAGCTGTAAAGCTCTTAAAAAAAGAAGAGATACTCTTCTTTCAAGTAATGTCACGCAGGAGCCTACAATGCTACCACATTGCAATTTTAAATTTTTTATTTAAAATATTAAAATTTGAAAGCTTGAGTGTGTTGGACGTTGAGTGTGTTTTAAATATTAAACTTGAACGTTTGAAAGCTTGAATCATTCTCCTCTCTTCTTAGTAGGTTGAATGCTTGAAGAATCGAAGCCTTGCAGCTGTGCCTTTGCTCGTAATGTCAATCCCTCAAGAACAAGAACAAAACGTCTGGAATTGAGAGGAAAAAGATATGAGGATTTTGTTTTATTTTTTTCTCTTCTTTATCTATGGGAACAAGATCTTCTCCATCTCCTCACATCCTTGTGTTTTTCTTTTTAACCGAGAATACCAAGAATATGGAGAATCTGAGAGTTATATTTTATTTTTTAATTTTTTTTAGAATTTTGTAGAATTTTTTTAGAATTTTTTAATTTTTTTTATTTTTTACTAACAGGCCGTGCTTAGCCCGTGTCGGAACTGGCCCGGCATGGCCCGACCCATCATGGGTTGTGCATCGTGCAGGGCCGGTTCCGGCGAGTTTCGTGCCAGGCCTGGCATGGCATGAAATCATTCATTTTGTGTCTTGCAAGGCCCGGTACGAAACTTGCCTGACACGAGCTATGCTCGTGCCGAGCCAGCCCACTGGCCCGCTTGCCTAGCTCTAGTACGCTGTGGTGGATTGTCGTGGGAAGAGAGTGCACTTCAGGATGCCAGGTGATGAGGAGTTCACCTTTCGTGACAGCCAGGATTGTTTTCTAATTCGGGAGATCACAGCTCTCCAAGCTCAGAGGTTGCTTGACGGAGGATGCGTCGGTTATTTGGCCTCGATCTCAGAGGTGAAGCAAGGGGTGGACCCGCGATCGCACACGTTCTAGTAGTGAGCAAATACCCTGATGTGTTCCCTAGAGACCTACCGGGATTACCCCCCAGAGAGGGAGTTGGAGTTCTCCATCAACTTAGTTCCTGGTACGACTCCTGTGTCTAGGGCACCATATAGGATAACACCCGCGGAGCTGAAGGAACTAAAGGCACAATTGGAGGATTTCTTGGAGAAGGGCTTCATTCAACTGAGCATGTCACCTTAGGGAGTGTTAGTGTTATTCGTCATAAAGAAGGATGGATCGATGAGGTTGTGCATCGATTACAGAGAATTGAACAAGGTGACGGTTAAGAATAAGTATCCGTTACCGAGGATTGATGATCTCATGGATCAACTACGAGGGGCCCAAGTGTTCTTAAAGATTGATTTGAGGTCCGAGTACAATCAGGTACGTATCAAAGAGGAGGACATCCCGAAGAGTACCTTTTAGACCAGATATGGACACTATGAGTTCCTCATGATGCCATTTGGGCTTACTAATGCCCCTGCGGTGATTATGGACATGATGAACAGGGTCTTTTGACAATATCTAGACCGGTTTATGGTAGTCTTCACCAACGATATCCTGACCTACTCTCCCAGTCGCCAGGCATACATGGAGCACTTAAGGATCATATGGAGACGTTGAGATAGCACCGGCTCTATGTGAAATTCTCCAAGTGTGAGTTCTAGCTAGACAATGTGGCCTTCTTGGGCTTGTTATCACCAGTGTTGGAGTATCACTAGACCCCCAAGAAGATAGAGGCAGTAGTCGATTCGAAGAGACCGACCACTGTCAGAGAGATACGGAGCTTCTTGGGATTAGTCGATTATTATCTGAGATTGATCAGGAAGGGGGCTCGACTTGTTTGGTCAAAGGCATGTGAGAAGAGTTTGTTGGAGCTCAAACAGAAACTAGTATCCGCGCCAACTCTTGCCTTACCATAGGGTAGCCGTGGATACACAGTTTACAATAATGCTAGCAAAACTGGTCTGGGATGTGTCCTAAAGCAAGACGGACGAATTCTCGTTTATGCTTCCCATCAGTTGAAACCATATAATGAGAACTACCCCCACACACGATCTGGGGATTGCAGCGATTGTGTTCGCACTGAAGATCTGGTGAGATTTCCTCTACGGTGTACTATGTGTTATATTCACCAACCATAAGAGCCTCAAGTACATCTTTACTAAGAAGGAACTGAACATGAGACAGCGGCGATGGTTGGAATTGATCAAAGATTATGAGTTAAGCATCCATTACCACCCAGGCAAGGCTAACGTGGTGGCAGATGTATTGAGCAGGAAATCCAACTACGAAGTCGCCGCATTGTTGACTTCTCAAAGGCCCTTGTTGGAAGATATGAGGAGATTGGAGCTGGAGGTTATATTGCCAGATATAATGGTGATTTTGGCCAGTTTGTACATACGACCTTCGGTGTTGGGGAGGATCCGAGACTCGTAGATGCAGGACCCATATCTGGAGGAGATCAGGGGTCAGATCGACCAGGATATACCGACACGATTTTGGATTCATAAAGATGGCACACTCAGATACAATGAGCGAGTTTGTGTGCCCAATATCCCAGAATTGAAGAAGGAAATTCTTAAGGAAGCCCACTGCTCGAGCAATGTGATCCATCCCGGAGCTACCAAGATGTATAGAGGATTGAAAGACCACTTCTGGTGGAAATACATAAAACAGGAGGTCGTTGAGTTTGTAACATAATGCATTACTTGTCAATTGATAAAGGCGAAACATCAGAGACCAGCTGGGAAGTTGTAGCCCTTACCCATTCCAGAGTGGAAATAGGAACATATTAACATGGATTTTGCGACTGGATTGCCTCGAACCCAGAAGGGGCATGAGTTAGTGTGGGTTATAGTAGATCGTCTAACCAAGTAAGCACATTTTATACCCCTGAGGATGGGTATAACCCCCATGAGTAGTTAGCATGGTTATTTATTGACGAGATTGTTAGGCTGCAAGGAGTATCGGTGTCGATCACCTTTGATTGTGACACTAGGTTTGTCTCGAGATTCTGGGAGAGTCTGCACACAGCCTTCGGCACTCGCCTAGCATTCAGTATGGCTTTTCACACTCAGACGGATGGTTATTCGGAGAGGACCATTCAGATTCTGGAGGATATGCTGAGAGATTGTGTGTTAGATTTCACAAGCTCATGGGACAAACACCTGAGTATAGCAAAATTCGCCTATAACAACAGCTACCAGGCGAGCATACATATGGCTCATTATGAGGCACTTTATGGAAGGAAGTGTCGAACGCCTATATGTTGGGGAGATGTGGGTGAAAGGAAGCTTGAGGAGCCAGACTTTGTTCGACAGACAGAGGATCAGGTCAAAATGATCCGAGAGAGGTTGAAGGTCAAACAGAGCAGTCAGAAGAGCTATGCTGATCAGCGCCGTTCTGAGCTTGAGTTCTAGGTTAGTGACGTGGTGATCCTGAAGGTTTCACCAATGAAGGGTGTTGTGAGATTTGGGAAGCGTGGGAAGCTTTCCCCACGTTATATTGGACCCTTCGAAATCCTGGAGCGGGTAGGAGTGGTGGCCTACATATTGGCTCTACCCCAAGACCTAGCACAAGTCCACGATGTGTTTTACATTTCTATGCTGAGGAAATGCATCCTAGATCCATCTCACATAGTCCCGTAAATTCCTATGGAGATCTAGAAGGATATGTCGTATGAGGAGCGCCCGTTGGAGATCTTAGACTGCAAGGACCAGCAGTTGAGAAACAGGGTCATTCCTTTTGTCAAGGTTAGATGGAACCATCACTCTGATTGGAAAGCGACGTGGGTTGTATTCCGGGGCAGGATGCGCATGTGATGCATCGCCATACTCTTAAGGTGTAGGGGCATCCAAGTGCGGTTCCTCCTGGGGCTCCTCACGCGGCACCCTTGGTGGTCTCCCACATCCTCTCTTCGGTGGCATTCTGCAATATCCAATAAGTGTCAGTTAAAAGACATAACCCTACTTAGCAATTATACAGCTAATTCTATATGTCAACTGACTCTGACTCCCACCCTAAGGCTCTGACTACCTCTAGAACTCTAAGGTCAAGGAGCAAACCGCTCTGATACCACTAAATGTAACACCCATCTCGCTAATGAGACAAATGCCACACCAGCTGGGCCGGGAGTGCACCCAGCCCATAAGCTGTGCACTTTAAACCAGAAGATAACCATGTAATCTAAAATAAAATCCATATGACATAACATAACCGGCTACACACCGGAATTCATATTCAACCAAGTCAGGAATACAATACAACATACAGAGTTATGGGCAACTACGGCCCCAAATACAGTGGAATAAAGGAAATAATCAAGGTCTAGTACAACCAAATAACATGAAACATAAAGTAGGTACGCCAGAGCTAGCTAAACTTCGACCTTTGCTTGAAACACGAGCTACTATCCCGGTCCAAGTCTAGATCCTGTAACAGGAAAACAGTAATCGAGAGGGCTGAGCTATACAAGCCCAGTGAGTAAGAACTTCTCCGCCAGGTATTATACATACTTGTCATCTATACGAAAGTACTAGTACAAGAACAGTGCAAGTGTAAATCATGAAAGTCAACATAATTATCTTAAATCCTGATAAGTATGCTCACACGATCAGAAATCCGAAAAAAAACACTCAATCAATCACATATCATATCATGCATATAGGATACATATATATGCAATAGCCTCGTATCCAAAATCAACATGCAACCCTAGTTCAATACTCTGAATGAACCCAGCTGTCATCAGCCGGATAACTGGATCCTGATGATCGGGAGACAGCGGAATAATCCGATCCAGTACTCAAGCCTGACGACTAGTGGTATAATCAACCAATTGTATCCATCGTTACGTATCTCATATCTGAGACCTGACGACCAGTGATATGATCAACCAAACTGTATCAATCGTCACGCGTACATCTCATATTTGATTATTCTAATCCAGTACCCGAGGCCTGACGACCAGTGGTATAATCAACCGACTGTATCAATCGTCATGCGTCTCATATCCGAGACCTGACGACTAGTGGTATAATCAACTAACTGTATCAATCGTCACGCATACATCCTCGTATCTGATTCGGGCACCCAAAAGAGTTCGGAAGGGGTTTTATATAAAAAATGATTTCGCAAATAGTCTTGTTTAAGAAAAACGGATAAAAACAAATCCCTTCCTTAACCCGAGATCATCAACAATTCCTTATGGGCTCTATCCTGAGCCCCGCTGGATCAATCGTCTATGCCTAGCTAGGGAGCAGTCACGACACGGTGATTATCAATATCTACCAATTAAGGTTTCACTTATAATAATCATGCTCTTTTAGTTTCATAGCATTTGACAAGTATGAAATTACTATGCAACTATAGCGATAAAAACTATCGGCAAAGCACAAATCGATATAAATCTCATCAGAATACGAGATACCAAATCACGATAAATATATAAAATAAATCGGGGTTTACGGTGAAGTCTCCTCACCTTAAGTCCTTGCAAATTCCTAGGAATCGCTTGGTCCTTCGGCAGCTTCCGCTGGACCTTTTCCCTTTCCTAGAACCGAAATATAAAAAATTAAGAATACAGAACTCGTATTCTTATCTTAAACTCTTATCCAATTCATAAGAACATATTAATAACCGTAAACTCATAAGAATATGTTACCTTACTTATCGAGCATTACATGCTTTCATATCTTCTAGAATGTTCCTAAGCATGCTTAATTAGATGACATTAATCAATCTAACGCATGTCCCTTAAGCATGACAATCATGAAAACTAATCATACATAAGCATGTTATTCCCGAAAGCTAGACATACTTAAGCAAGTTGTATGATCACTAATAGAGCATTCATACTTTAGGAATTTTCATGAAAATTCGGCGGTACCTCCCCTATTTGTAGGGCCCCAAAAATTATACAAACATTCCACATAATTAGTCCAAATAATTATAACAATACTCTAATACCCTTCACATGCATTCATGCTTCATTCCCCCCCCTAATCCCTCTCTAATTACAGCCCTAATTGTACATTCATTTCATGAAGTCAATCTAGGGTTTCTTTCCCCAATTGAAGCTTGCAAGGGAATTTACTTGAATGTGAGAACCCTCGATGTTCTTGTATGAGCTCACTCAATGTTTGGAGTTGACTATTAGCTGGAGAAGAGGAGATGGCCGGCCTTGGGTTGTTGCTCACCGGAAGGGAAAGATCGCGAGGAGAGGAGCCGGAGATAGGGGCGGTGGCGAGTAGAGAGAACCAGCGGCCTGAGAGATCTGGCTGGCGGTGAGCAGCCGCGAGCTGGCGGCTCAACGGTGGAGGTGTCGGTCTCGCGCACACACAGGGCGGCTGCAGGCCGCGTGGGAGGGAAGGTGAGGGCGGACGGTGGAGCGGCGCTGCTCCAGGCCAGCGGTGGGGGTTGCCGTCCTGGGACAGGCGCAAGTAGAGGTGAGAGCAAGCCTGGTCGCGAAAGAAGAGAGGAAGGGAGAGGAAGAGCACGAGCTCTTCCTCTTCAATTGAACCTTTAATAGAAAACATAATACCTAAGTTCTCTTCTGAAGATAGGTATATATATACAAATATATTAAAAAGAATTGATATTATTTATTCTCTTATTATAACCTATCTCCAATCCCCTTTAATTATTTAACATTATCATCTAAATTATTTCCCCCACTTTATGTCCCATCACTCATTTAATCAATATTACCTTGTTAATAATTCATCAACCCAGATCCGAGAATTTCGGGTCAATGATATCAGTCATCACGGGCGTACTATAGCCTCACGGGGTCTGTCTCTCGTCAGACCAGATCCGCGAATACCGGCTTTTGACTCGCCCGACCTACTTTATCGGAACTCGAACATCTGTTTGACTCTCCTATTTAGTTAACCTTGATTAATTAACACTTACGAAATTTCCTAATTAATTAATCAAGATTATCCTTACCGTCCACCTCCAACTATTCTAAGTGTAAGCGATCTTGCCCACTAAGGCCTTCCCTAGGCCCATTAGTTGCGAGGCTGGATTTAAATTTATTATTCCTAGATTTTTCCTTTAATTGGGATTTAAAATAATTAATTTATTTTTTGTGTTAATTAATCTCATTAATTATCGAAAAGTTTCTGATTTATTTACTTTGAAAATTCGGGGCGTTACATTTTATAAGAGGGAGGATTGTAAAATCCAAGATTTTATTTCAAATAAACGATCTATACATATCAATTAAAGGGTCTTCCAAACTTGAATTTAATTGGAAAACAAATATTAAAATGGTCAATACCCCAATTAGGGTTGATTGGGGCTGCCAACGACTTATTTATAATTTCGGGAAAGTCTAGGGACTTGTCCGAAATTATGATCCTCTCACAAGCGAGGGACCTAAGTATAACCTAGAAAAAATCAATGGGCTATTTGCAAAGTCACATGAGAACTCATGTAGAGAGATGATGTACTAAAAGAAACCAACGGCTAAGATTTGATAATCATGTAATGGTGCATAAGTTCGAAGCACCAAGAGCAATCATGACTCTTCATCCCTTTGATTAAGATGAAATAATCTGAGCCATTGATCTCAGGTAGATGAATGAGTTCTAGGAAAAAGAATAGATCCAGGCCTTTTAGAGACTGAAATGATCTCCATAATTGATCTCAAGGATGGAATTAGTTCGGAGCACAGGAACGATATCTGGCTGTTTATTTCAAATCTCGGAGATAGGTATAAATGTGGTCCTACCATAAGGGCAGATCACCATCGTTCATCCATGATGGGCACTTAAGTTCGAGGCGGAGTGGGAGCTTTTACCAGTTCATCTCGGACGTATCAGGGCCGTCTATCCGAACAAGCGTTAGATCTGAAGCGCGATAACGCATCGCCACCGTCGGACTCTATACAATCCATCGTATGTTGTCCGTCATCGAGACAGCTGATCATGAGGCGACCCCAGCTGCATGTCTTCTCCGCCAGCAAGTGCCACCGCGTGTGACTCCATCTCTGGTGTGATCAACGGGCGACTAAAGAAGAAAAGAACATGATCATGATCGCTCTTAGCCTGCGATCACCGAGATCTCGATCCTGTTCCGTCAACATCATGAGACCTATAAAGAGGGGGAGGTCTGGGGAAACTCTAGCAGTCCTTAGTGATCACCACCGCCGCCCTCCGAGAGAGGAGAAGCACGATCCCTTGTGCCTGCGACCAGAAAAAAGTGGAGGGAAGGACCCTTTCGAGCACCGCAACTGAATAGAGGCATTTCTGATAATGGACTGCGAGTAAACAGTAGGAATCCAGGTGAGCTTTGGACGGGCGCGACCTTGCCGTATCGATCCCCTCTCTTCGCCCTCTTTGGTGTGCTTCTTTGACGCCACCAATCTTTCGCGGCCTCACCTTATTCCTCCCCTCCACTCTGTACTTTTTCAAAGAAACTCCGGCCGAAAGGAACACCGTCACTGCACCGCAGGGACTACCCCAAACTGCTATCTAACTCCGGTGAGTCCCCTTTCTCCTGTATTCTTGAATGAATGCCATGCATGGGAGTCGTATGGTAAGGCCTCTGGTTCCGGTCACAGGCGCTCCTGGAAGGAGAGCGCAAGAGTGTGGGAATGTAGACACGATGGAGGAGCAGGCCTTCTGTTCTTTGTGAGGCGATCACTGAGAGGGTGTTGTTTTCGGCCGGCAAGGATTGCAGAATAAAGAAGGCTCCGGCCACCATGAGTCACCAGCGGCCGTCACCCACGACCGAGCCGCTGTATCTGTGTCGGACCAGGCCCAGGCTCGAGTGGGATGGAGACAGGGAGCCAATTAGGATTAGGTTGTTAGGCTTAATCAATTAAAAATAGATTCAGTTCAATCAAATATATTAGATTGCGTCTTCAACAACGTCAATGAATTGATTTAAGCTAACCTTTTGGTTTGGGTCTGGTTTCTTGTTGTAGCACAAACTGATTTGGGCAAGTCCATGGTAGTTAATTAAGAGATTAAGATGGTTTTGGTTAGTCAAGTTGAAATGTGTTGGGTTGATCAAATAGATTGGGCCTAGTCAAATAATATGAATTAGGTTCAGTCAGATTGATTGGTTGGGTTTAACCACAGAGGATTAGACCTAGATGAAACAGATTTGGCTAACCAATTTGTCTAACCAGGTAAGAAGAAAAACAAAGAAAAATAAAATGGCAGGTGAGGGGATTAGAATCCAAGACCCCCTAGCTATACCAACCTAGTGGGCCTTAACCAGTTAGGCGCCTTATCACCTTTGATTGAACATGGAAATCTAATCATATGTGATAAAGGTTAGACCTAACCAAGTTATTACAAAAAAAGGAAAGAAATAAAAGGAAGGGTGAGGGATTCAAACCTAAGACCCACACAAGCAAGCTAGTGGGCCTTAACCACTTAGACACAACAACTTTTGGTAGAGGATGGAATTCAGATACTTAATAAGGAACTGACAGGAAATACAAGGGGCCATTAGGCTAGTACATGGCCCAATAGTAGACCATTCATGCACATTTAGAGTTTATGAAATATTACCATTGCTTACATAGATTCTATTACCAGATACCGGCGTAGAGAGTAGATCCACGCCCGGAGGGAGTCATGCGTGATTCCAGATATCTTCGATAGAGGTAAGTACACTTGCTTAGTACCCACTCTTCGGAGTATTCTTTGGCACTTTGGTTATCATGTTTGATGATTCATGATATTATTGTTGTCTTATTTCCTTTTGCTTGATCTATTGATTTCATACATGCATATATGCTGATTGGATTACTGTTGAACATATATGGTTGTTTTCGGGATGTTGGTATCCCTGATTGATTGTTAGTCTTCCGCGTGGATCAGTGGAGCGTGGGGGCTTGCCATGCCCTAGAATTTGGGCTTACCATGCCAGAGGGACGATACTCTGGTTGTCTTGCCCGTTAGTGGGGGTGATTCGCTGACCGTGTCAACACATACGAGAGGTGGCGCTACCGACATACGACATGAGGGCCGTACGACCGGAGGGTCGATTTCAGCTGATATTGTTGTTGCAAGCCACGGAAGATGTTTGTTGAGCTTCCTTTGGAACTCTCTTCAGGCCCTAAGGGCTGCTGTAGATAGGAGTCGTTACCATTGTATTGTTTGTGGTAGACTTCTAAGTTCTAGATTTTACAGTGCGTGCCCCCATTTGTTTTGTTGATGATTGTTGGATATGATCACATTATGACTTGTTGTTATCTGTGATGGATTTATGATCCCCACGGGATACTTACTTGGCTTTCCATTCGAAAACTCACACACTTATTTTCCTTTCTCTTTCAGATCCTGAGGAGTAGGTGACTCGAGCTCAGGAGACGTGCGAGGGACGGGGGTAGCTTGCAGAGGTCCGAAGGCTTCATTTACTTTCATTATGTGTGAGACATTATTTACAGGGCGTTGGTTATTGTAAGGTACATGAACCTTGATTTTAATTCCATTGTAACTCTGACTATTTGTTTATGTTATTTAAGTTATTTTGTCATTATTTGTTATCTGCTATGGTTTACACAGGCCTTATATCCGAGTGGGGTGCGCCTTCACTTGGTTACGATCGATCTGTGCACGTGCTCGAGGCCTGGGATACGGGTTGGGGCGTGGCATAATTAATCAACACAATACTTATACAACTACTTGTGTATCAATTAACCACACTCGACTCACCGGAGTTCAATTTGGGGCCTCGATGCTCCTGAGCAAGTGTTCTGTCAACTGGAGCTAAGCCGTGAGTTGTTGTCCCTCGATTGAAGAAGTCCTTCGCTAGTACAAGCTGCGCCCCTGGGTCGCTGGAGCTCAACAGTAGCTCATTGTCTCACCAAGAGGCGTTCCTCTTCGGGGAGTGGCTGGTGGCATTGCAAGGCTCAATGACTAGTCTCCTTGATCTCTGGTCGCACTAGTTGTCGCCTGGACGTTTAGCTCGAGAGGATTGTGGGATTACCAGAGCTTTACCGTGTTCCGATCATAGTCGGGAGTTTCACGGGGAGAAAGGAGGAGAGGCTCGGTTAGGGGCTCGAGCAGTGAAGAGAAAGGCTTAAGTGTTTGAAGAGACGATCTGGTTTCTCTCCCCCATGACATGTTTAAACTTGGTTTCTCTTTGATCGATTAAGTGTGCCAAGCCTCTTTTGATTTAACTCAGTCAGTCCACTATTTGTCATACTTCATATATATATACTAAGGTTCCATTTTAATTATCACACTTAACTAAAGTCCATTATTAATCAATGACATTGGGAGTTCCATATCAATATATAGTTTCTTATAAATTTTATTTAGATGTAATCTTAATTAATTTTGCTACTCCATGTATTTCACTCCCATAAATATTTTAACAATTTCCTATAGCTCCTTCAAATTTAATTTTAATTATTTTAATCCTTATTGTTTACTAATCACCTTTGATTTATTATCTAGAAATTAATCGATAATTATAAAGAAAAAAAATTGAGATGTTTCAATTGTATAGGAAAAAAATATATTTTTCATATTTACATGAAGCCAAATATTCCTCGACGCTCATATCTCCATTTTTCTGTTATTTACCAATATAATTTAATATAATAGGGAAAATGTTTAAGATATATTTTGAAAATAATTTTTGATTACCTGTTTCATGATGTTGGAAAACTCTTCAAATGTTTTCCCTAATATAATTTCAATATCTTTGCCATATAAAGTACTCGAAGCATCAGATATTTGTATATGTATGACATACCTACCAAATTTAATAATGATGTAAGATAAATCATGCCTCAACTAAGATTATAGTTTTAAACCTGAAAGCTTCTCTTTTTTTATGACTTTTACATCCCAATGAATAAATAACATAGATAGTGTAAAATAAATCATTGTCTTCTTTTTATATCTAGTTTTCATATTACCTTCTTTTTACTTGAGGGTTAGGGATACTGCAACCATTGCATCTATTGTTCTTTTCAGGATCTAATTTTCGGTGACACCTATTACATGCTTTATATTAGTAGTCTTTATTGATGTAAATACATGAGACATCGACATCAATGTTGAAAAAAAATTTCTACATAAAATTTAACAAACATATTGTTACTTTTCTAAAGATGTAAACACATATAATTAACACTCCCCGATATTGAACTAATTTAAAATTTCTTATTTGCACATTTTAATAGATTTTCTAAAGGGTTTAAATGATATAAATAGTTTAAATAAGCTTATGATAAAATAAAGTTAATTATTTTTGGAAAATACCGATTCATGAGGAAAGGTTGTACAAACTTTCAATGTAAATATGTGTATGACATGTTCAATGAGGATAAAAGTCATTTTATATAGTGAAAATTTAAATAAAAAGAGGGAAAACATTATTTATGCCTTCAATTTTTTTTTTTCAGATTTCCATTTCAATGGATGAGACCATTACAGATTAACTGAAGAAGATAGACAATATTTCTGCAAAACAACTTGAAAACCATTATCTAAAGATATGATCGTGATAAGAACGTGATAAAGGAAACCATATTAAAATTTTAAAATTTTAAAATACAAAATTTTGAGAAATTTCGAATTCCCCAATCGAATTATCTCCTTTTTTTGTTTATTTTGTAAAAAATGAAAAACTTCAATATCTTTGTTTTTGTTGTCACAAAATTTTTCAAGATCTAAGAAACTTGCCTTGTTTCTTCAATTTTCCAATCCTGATGGAGCAAAGCTCTTGCAACTTCTCAACAACTAAGATAAGCTCAAGCTGCATATTAAGAATAATATATTCATCAAGACTATACAACTATTGAAACTTTTCCAAAAAAAATTATGCATAGTAGCCAAACTATTAATTAGATGATATAAATAGTTTAAATAATATTTTGATAAAATAAAGTTAATTATCTTTGCAACAAACAGATTCCCGAGGAAAGGTTGTACAAACTTTCAACGTAAATATGTTAGCATGACATGCTCCATGAGGACAAAAGTCATTTTAAATAGTGAGAATTTTAATAAAACGGGGAAAAACATTATCTATACCTTTCCTTTTTCAGATCGCGGTTTGAATAGATGAGACCATTACAGATTAATTGTAGGACATAGGAAATATATCTGCAAAACAACTTGAAAACTGTTATCTAAAGATATGGTCATGATAAGATTGTGATACAAGAAAGCACTCGAAAATACAAGAAAGAATGCATATTAAAATTTTAAAATACAAAATTTTGAGAATTTTCAATACCCCAATCAAATTATCTCATATTTTTTTAATTTTGTAAAAAATAAAAAAACTCCAATATCATGTTTTTGTTGTCATCGAATTTTTTTAAGATATAATTAAGAAACTTGCCTTGTTTCTTCAATTTTCGAATCCTGATGGAGAGAAGCTCTTGAACCTTCTCAACAACTAAGATAAGCTCAAGTTGCATATTAAGAATAATATGTTCATTAAGACTATACAAATATTGAAACTTTACCAAAAAAAAATTATGTATAGTAGCCAAACCATTTATGAGATAATATAAATAGTTTAAATAATCTTATGATAAAAAAAATTTTATTATCTTTGGAACAAACAAATTCATGAGGAAAGGTTGTACAAACTTTCAACTTAAATATGTGAGTATGACATGCTCCATGAAGACAAAAGTCATTTTATATTGAGAATTTAAACAAAAAGGGGAAAAACAATATCTATACCTTTCATTTTTCTCATATTGTTGTTTCAATGGATGAGACCATTATAGATTAAATGGAGCAGATAGACAATGTTTCTGCAAAACAACTTGAAAACCATTATCTAAAGATATGGTCGTGATAAAAACGTGATACAAGAAAAAACACATATTAAAATTTTAAAATTTTAAAATACAAAATTCTAAGAATTTCAATTGCCCAAATTGAATTATCTCATTTTTTTATAAAAAATAAAAAACTCCAATATCATGTTTTTGTTGTCACCGAATTTTTTAAGATCTAAGAAACTTGCCTTGTTTCTTCAATTTTCAAATCTTGATAGAGAGAAGCTCTTGCAACTTCTCAACACCTAAGATAAGCTCAAGCTGCATATTCAAAATAATATGTTCATCAAGACTGTACAACTATTGAAACTTTTCAAAAAAGAAAAAAATATTATGCATAGTTGCCAAACCATTAATAAGATGATATAAATAGTTTAAATATTTTCTGATAAAATAAAGTTAATTATTTTTAAAACAAAAAACTTCATGAGGAAAGGTTGTACAAACTTTCAACGTAAATATGTGAGTATGACATGCTCCATTAGGACAAAAGTCTTTTTATATAGTGAGAATTTAAATAAAAAAGGGAAAAACATTATCTATACCTTTTATTTTTCTCAAATTGTTGTTTCAATGGATGAGACCATTAGAAATTAAATGGAGGAGATAAACAATATGTAAAAGCCACCTTGTTTATGGCTTAATTAACCCCTAATGATGTTTTGAGTTAATGAAATCCCATATTCTTGTTAATAGGATTAAAATGAGGGGTTGAATTGCAATAGGTGGGCCTAGCATGAATCGATACCATTGGAGGGCTTAAATGCAAGTTACCACTTCCTAATACCTATGTGTTAGAGGACCTGGTTGTGAATTTTAAGAATGGTTGGATTTAAATGCAAAACTCACCACTCATGAGGATTTATCCAAGGGGGTCCGACATGTAAGGATTAAAGGAGGATGGGTATATTTGCAAAAAGGAACGTAATCCATGCATGGAACAAACTGCATGGTCATTGATATCAACAGTGAGGAATAAAAAGCCAAGAATAAGAAATACCATCGCACGGCCTAGATGGTGACGCGTGGCCAGCCATCATGGATGTGGTTTAAGGAGAACATGGAAACATGCTTCTCGACGGGAAACTGGGACGCGGTTGGAAGAAACGCCACGCGGCGTACTAATCCACCATTCATCAGCAGGAAACAATTTCTCTTTCCTTTTTATTTATTTCACTCGAATCTCTAAAGACAAATCCATAACAAATCCGGCCGTGCCTACGGTGGGGAAGGTGTCGGATTTTCTGTTCATGGAGGAGGATAAGGGGCAGCGAGTTGTCCCATCGCCTTGAGTCCCACAACACTGTCTTCTCGACATTATAAAGAGCATAAGCTCCGATCACAGTGGGCATCACAACAACCCCGTAAGCAAGACTCCCATCCCTGGAAAACTCAACAGAGGTCTCGACCACAGTTGGGAGATGAGCCCAGGGGACGAAGAAAGATGGGTGAACCGGAAGAGGCTCGTCGTGGACCTCACCGGAGCTCATGAACCCGAGTTCATCCACTCTGATTGACGGAGGATATCGCGACTCGCGGTGAGACCCCAGAGGCCGAGGGAGGGAAGGTTGAAGTGACCTCTGACCTCCTCTGGAGTACTATCGTAACCTCGCCGGAGTGCTCCTCACAATGGCATGGAATGACAGAGCAGGAGCTCATAGACAATAGTGACACCAAGGCCGCCCAACAAGGACCTCCCTACTCTCGGATTTGAGAGCTCGAGCTCTATACTTAGTACAGCTCCATTAGCCAAGTAAGGGAGTTGAAAACCGCAACGAAAAACAAACAAAGAACCAAAAGAACCAGAGAAAATAATTTGAAATTCAGAAAAATACTTTTATTCAAAACTCAATAATGAAAATTGAACCCACAAACCGGATTAAATAGCTTACTAACCTAGAAACCCTATCATCTTATCTAAATTGCCAAAATTGGAAAATTATTTTCAAAACTAAAACTTATCTAAATTTAAAACTCTAAACAAATCAGATAACTCCTAAGAATCCGAGATCAAATCGGATTCAAGTCCTATCCTAATTTGATAAATAATTTAATACTAGAAACAACAAAAATATCTAAACAATGATATGGCGGGATAACAGCAGAATTTTAATTCAAAGATGATGCCCACCAAGTCGATCAGTTGACCACGTGGTGTGCACCGAAACGAGCTTTCTGGATTGGGTTCAAACGCGTAATTCCGACATATGTAGCCAAAGTTATGGCCAAAATACAAAACCATCCCAAAAACTGCTCCAATCATGGAATTGGCACGATCACTTCCAATCTTTACGTTGATCTGCTAACTCGGCACCAACTGACCCGTGCCTCCTATATCAATTTCTCGAGTAGCAAATGAACTCGGTTGTAAGGGTTGTTATTGTCATGAGTGTTTGGTAAGCCTTGCTGGATTATTATAGTAAACAAACACAAGTATGCATGGAATATTTATGCTTAAGTTGGAATTAATATGGTTGTGGTGATGAGCATGCTTAGTAACCTTATAATCTGAAATCTGTCCATATGATTTATACTAGCATGAGTAATAGGAATCTATGCCTGTGGACAAGGCATTGTCATTAGTTACAAATTTATATTCGTATTCATGCAACCCATTAGGGGTATGTAGAGGTAAATAACAAGTATAATGAGAGTACATATTAAATTATACAAATCCTGACACGGTCGTTTGAGTCACAACGAGAAGCGACCTAGGATCTGTATAACTATTAAACCAGGTAGACTCTCGCACTAGTTATAATTGTGAGTACTTTCTACTCAATCTTATTTTGAAAGGTATATATTTTATTCGTGAAATGATCTATTGTTGTTCGTTTCATTATGTCTGGATTGGCATGTACCCGATTTCTATTGCATAAATTATGTTGGATTTTTGAGTTTTCTATACATGTCCATTTACTGGCAATTACCCAGCTAGGAGGAGTAAGTCCTAGCCATGTGCACTTGTCTTATGTAGTAGCGCTACCGGACATATTTATCCTCTCCAACCTCTACGGTCGAAGATCTGGCTTTGGCCGTTGATATTTCTATCTCGGTTGCGGGAGCTGGTGGACAACCACTGGTTACAGCAGATGAGCCAGCTCATGCCGTCGATAGTTTTATTCTGCCTTTACCGCTTAGGCAGTCGATACTTCTTCTCTGTTCTGACTTCACAGTTGTAGATCCGGCTTCAGCCGTTGATATTCTGTAACCAGAGAGATGTAGTTTTACGGTTTTACTCGTATATTTTTCTGATATTTCTGCTATGTTCTGACTCTACTGTTTGAAATTTCTATTTATTTGAAACATTATTGGCCTTACGCCTTATGCTTTTATATGCGATCCTACTGGACCTTTCTTTGGCTCATTCACTTGGTTGCCCCTTTTTCCAGGTAACGATGAGGCTTAGAATTCGGCGTAGTCAAGGATCGTCTGTTCTGCTACTGATTTATATCTTTGTCTTATAGAGGTCTGTGTACCTCATATTTATTATGAGTGTGTGAGGTTTGGACATGTATTATATATTATATTTGTATTAGGACACAGGGGTGACTTTTCTGTTGTCTGTAGGGTTGTGTAAGCCTTTAACACTTTATTTCTGTAATTTATATATTTGTGTGAAGTTGTGTAAATTCCTTGTATTTATTTGCTTATTATTCCGTTGTACTATGATCAGTACCAGGAATCTGGGGCCTTGCGCCTTGGGGGGACTTGCTCCTGTTTGGTTGTAGCCGGTTTGCCGACGAGCCCAGACTCGGGTTCGGAGCGTGACAATATTTATTATTAATTAATAAATATTATGGAGGGAAAAATCATAGAGCACATGTGGCACAATAAGATAAGACTTAGTAATCATATGTTCATTCTTCATCCACCTCATCATCCAATGGTGAAAATTAATCCTCCAGCTGGGAACTCTAGAAATCTCCAGAATGGTCTAGAGGGCTTCAATGGTTATGTCCTACCTAGCGTCGAAGCTAGATCCGAATTGGTGCTATCTTGGCTCCCAAGTAATGCCTAAATATCTAATTGTCCAACTATCTCAAGCTCACTATAAAGGGACTTCTCCACTCGTCTTCAAATCATCTGAGTATTTGGTACGCTATTGATAACATAGAGATTGATCTCTCTCTCTCTCTCTCTCTCTCCTCTTCCAACTCTCCCATCTCTTTGGTACTCGCTATGACTTGATCGTAGGAGGCTACCCCAAGGCACAAGCACCAATCCTCCTTTTCATGCAGATCACTTCTCCATTGCAACGAGATATTTGAAGGTCTAATCCTTGAAGTAGGAGCTAGTTCGAGGAGTTGTTTACATAGCTGATCTTTCCCTAAATTTCTTCATCTTGTTTCATTTTTCATCCGTTGATCTAGATCAACTCTAATATCAAAGAGAGAAAATCTCACCGTCAACAGTTTCGCACTGTCTATTTGCAAGATTTCTCAAAAAGCTATAAACTTCTCATTTATGGTGAGAGCCAAGAAACCCAGATGGATAACAAGACCATTGAACGCATCATCGTTCAAGAACTCAAGGGCGCTCACTAAGACCAATCCACTATAGGAATCGTTCACTACTTCGCTGGAGGACCGTCCAATAGAGATAACAATGACTCAGCTCAGAAGAACTACCATTGGACGCCACCTCACGGAGAACCCATAAAGAAGAAACAACTCATGGAGCCAGCTATTTCTTTCTCTGACGAAAATCTTAAGCACATCCTTTACCCCCATGATGATGTGCTAGTAGTCACGATGATGGTCGCCAACTATGAAATTAACTAGGTCCTTGTTGACAGTGGAAGCTTGATTAACATCATCTTCTGGGATGTATATGAGAAGATAGGCCTCAGACCTGAGTCTATGAAACTGGAGAGATCACATTTATTCAACTTTACACGAGGGGCGGTACAACCAGAAGGAATGGTCACTCTCTCCTTCACTGTTGGAAGTTTCCTTTGATGATCAACTATTTCGGTAAGCTTCTTAGTTATTAGATCTTCTTTTAGCTCTAATATTATTTTAGGTAGACTAAGTTTGAATGCCTTGAGAGAGATCGTCTCGACTTACCACTTGTTAATTGAATTCCCAACCAAGTATGGTTGCGGAGAAGTCAAAGGCGATCAACTACATACTACATGTCAATGCTATATGGCACTCCTGCCTGAGAAGCCACAAGAGTCTCTGACTATTGAAGCCCTAGGGGAAGTAGAGGACTGGTAATCTAAAAAGGCGAGCCTTGTGGACAATCTAATCACGGTATTGCTAACTGAAGATCGACCTGACCAGATGGTTCATATATAGAACATAGGAGAAAACCCCTACAAATTAATAAAACTATACAACCCTAGAAGCCTTTAATTGAGAGAGAAACCCTAAGCAACCTTCGTACTTTCATTTGATTTCTAGGATTTAGTCAAACATCCACTTATTGGACCGAGTGACCCTTTTATTGACTAAGTACTATTCTGATCAATTAAGTTTACCGTTCCCTAAGGATTTGACATGGTACTCACCAGTTATTTTATTACTTACGACCGCGTAGCCGCCGATCAACAGCGTCAAAGGTGACACCCGGCCTAAAAAGGGGGTGCACACCTGTATTAACGTAAAAAACAATGCCCATGATCAGCAGCCTGGTAGGGGCATCCTCGCGCGACCTGGCTTCTCCTAGTGTCAAAGGCGACATTCTACGACTAACCGCATGATAGTGACTAGAGAGGTATAAAGGGAGGGAAAGAGAGAAAAAGAGGACCTTAGACTCACTTAGAGAATTCATCTCCTACATTACGATCTCTCCTCCTCTCATACTCTCTTATCTCCTCTACATGTTTCTATTCCCTAATACTTCTCCTTCCTTTTCTCCTTATGTCCCGTTTATCCCTCACCAATTTGAGTATCGGAGGGTCCGGGGAGAAGCCACCAGACTTTCCTTACATGAAGGAAGGCTCCAAAGGCCAGTGTTCCATTGCCTCTCAGGATGATGACTCACTGATGCCGTCACCATCTCGTGACATCCCATGTCTAATCATCCAACAACCACCATTTCCTCTCCATCTTCTAAGTTGAACTTTGAACGGAGTGCGGATCCCGAGGACAAGTCCGTTTTGAACATCAACATTATACTTTTCCAAAAATATTATTTTATTGTTTAAATCATCTTTATATTTTAATATCTACAAATATGCATTCCGGAAATCTCTAAAAAAAAAAGATGTCAAGTGGACATCTGACCAAGCCTTTATAAATAGCAAGCAAGCTAGAGCTAAATCTTAAAAATCTTTTGAACATGTACTTCCTAAAGTCGAGTCTTATTAATCATTCAGAAATCTAATATTTAAAAATAGATGTTCAAAGCCAACAGCGAACCCCAATAGCTTTACTTTGATGAGAAACTTAATGATAAAAAATTTTGTGATTATTTGTTGCAACAGGAGCTTGTTCCATATGGACACTGATCATGATGCATACTGACGTGCCTCAATTATTAAAAGTAACTAAAGTGGCAAATGCTCTAAGTTGAAGGTTAATGTTGCACGTGTTATGCAAAACCAAGATATTTCAGTAATTTATTATCAAATTTGTTAACAAGTGAAATAATTAATCAAGAATTTCATTTAAACAGTTAACAACCTAGAGATTCTTAAGCACAAACTAAGAAATGTTTGCCTAAGCTCTTAAAGAAATGTAGATATTATGTAGAAAACCATTAATATCTTTACCAACATGAAAATCAACTACAATACTCAGGAATGGCAAGAAAAGATCATTCAAGGATGATAATTAAGTTTTAGATGAAAGTTATAAATGACAAAAGATATTTAAAATTCTCATGTTATTTGATATGTTTAAAAGGTTAATTTTGAAAAAAAAAAATCAATTTTATTTTCCATTTCTAAAAACTTAAATAATATTGGTGAAAATATTTTATAACTAACAACTAAAATAAATTAAAATTAATTTGAAAATGTCTTTCTGATGCAAAAGAGCCCGAGTCAGACGATGCCGAGCTGTATGATTGTACCATGAGAGCTTTGGCATACCACGACTTGGCGGACCGACGTAAAGGCTGGAGGTGATCGAGCCAAGTCCGGAATTGGGGAGCACTTTGGACACGTTTCGGTATTTTGGCCATAACTTTGGCTACCGATATCGGATTCGCGCGGTCAACCCAAATTCGGAAAAATCATCTCGACGCGCACGTGGGGTCCATCTTGCTTGATGGACCCTTCCTTCATCCTCAAATTCCACTTTTTTCCCCGTCGTTTCTTCGTTTCTCGGTGTTTTTTTCCATTTTTGGCAATACTTCGTATGCCAATTTAGGATAGGATATGAATCCGATTTGAACTCGGATTTTTAGGAGTTATCTGTTTTGTTTAGTTATTTTAGAATTAGATAAGTTTTTCTATTAGACCAAAATTTGCCGATTTTGGCAAATTTGGATAAGAAGATAGAATTTCTAGGTTATCTAGGTTAGTTTTTTTTAGCTATTTAAACCCGGCTTGTGGGTTGAATTTTATTCATTGATTATTGAGTTATTTTATTTTTAAAGTTTCAGAGACTTTTCTTTTCGTTTGTCATCCCTTTTTCTTGCTCTTCTATCAATCCCCCCTGTTTACCACCGCCCGCAGGTTAATCACTACCCTGCCCGGCGTCAGTTGATATCAGAGTTCATCTTTTTCCTGTGGCCTCGGCATTAATGGCTTGAGGTCGTAGTGGCCATGGTGGTCATCGTGGTGGACATGTTCCGGCAGAGGAAGGTCAGTCTCGAGACCCAATCCCCTTGGAAGCGATGAACGAGGATCTGCAGAGACAAGTAGCGGAGTTGACCCAACGATTGGCGAGATTTGGCGATCATGAGTTTTCGGACCACGACTCGAGTCTACCATCGCCAACCCCTATTCCCACGTGGGGCGGTCAAAGAGCACCGCGTACCGAGGAGAGCGTCCACGGAGATCTCGGCTTTGGGTGGAGTTGCCCAATTCTTGGAACCCTACATGCCGAAGTCTTCATCGACTGGCTAAACGAGGTCGAGAGGATATTTGAGTACAAGGAGGTCCTTGATCGTCTAAAGGTGAAGCTAGTTGCCATCAAGTTGAAGGGCCGAGCATCCGCGTGGTGGGAGCAATTACGGCGTTCACGGTATCGGCAAGGCAAACCAAAGATTGTAGATTGGGACAAGATGAAGAAGAAGATGAAGGGGCACTTCCTCCCCTTCGGCTACACCCAAACCTTGTTTCAACGACTTCATACGTTGAGACAGGGCGCAAGATCGGTAGATGAGTACACAGAGGACTTCTACCAATTGATGGCGCCGAACGACTTATCCAAGACCGAGGAGCGACTGGTGGCTCGATATCTGGGAGGTCTGCGCCAACCAATACAAGATGTTCTCAGTCTACACTCATTATGGACTGTTCGGAGGCATACCAGCGCGCTCTCACTGTTGAAAGGCAGCAGAATAGAAGACCACAAATCAGGAGCGATCAGAGCAGCCGGACCGCCCGCCCTCAGGCACCCTGCCCAGTCCAGCAAGTACCGTCAGGTAGTTCTAACTCTGGAGTTCATTGTTATAGATGTGGTGAGCAGGGGCATAAATCACCTGAGTGTCGGAAACCTGCTAGTCAGAAGGGTAAGAACCTGATGATTGAAGTGATCGAGGCTGAGGAGGCTGAGAAACCAGTTTATGATGATTATGGCGATGATGATGAGGCTGGTGACGTGCTGATTGGGGATGGCCATGAGACCCTCGTTGTTCGCAAGAGTCTGTTGGCACCCAAGGATGAATCAAGGGATGACTGGTTGAGAAACAACATCTTCCATACCACCTGCACAGTGGCCGACAAGGTTTGCAAGGTGATCATCGACAGCGGTAGTTGTGAGAACGTGGTGTCTGAAGACGCTGTCCAGAAGTTGCAGTTGAAGACAGAGCGACATCCGAAGCCCTACAATCTATCATAGCTGAGCAAAGGCAACGAGGTAAAAGTAGATCGGCGATGTCTCGTGTCTTTCTCCATTGGGTAGAGGTACTTTGACAATGCATGGTGCGACGTCGTGTGAATGGATGCATGTCACCTACTTTGGGGCGACCATGGCAGTATGGTCGGAGCGTGGTCTATGATGGAAGGAAGAATACTTATTCCCTCAGCATCAAGGGAAAAAAGATCGTGTTGGTACCCCGCCGAGAAGAAAAGCATCCTGCTCCGGTAACCAATACTAACCTACTTTCTATGTCCAAATTTTTAAGCGGGATCAAGCAGGGCGATGTAGTCTATGCATTGCTACCTTGCATACATAGTGCCACAGACATGGATCTAGATCTGCCAATAGAAGTGCAGCAGTTACTCCTTTAGTTCTCGGACTTGATGCCAGAGGAACTTCCCCCAGGACTCCTACCTATGAGGGGCATCCAACACCAGATAGATCTTGTCCCAGGATCTAGTTTGCCGAACCAACCCGCATACCGCCTCAGTCCCAAGGAGGCTGAAGAATTGCAGCGGCAAGTGGAGAAGTTATTAAGGAACGGCTACATCCGAGAGAGCATGAGTCCCTGCACAGTTCCAACCCTGTTGGTGTCAAAGAAGGATGGCTCGTGGCGCATGTGTATAGACAGCCGAGCAATCAATAAAATCACCATCAAATACCGCTACCTTATCCCCCGCCTGGATGACATGTTAGATTAGCTATCTGGCTCAAAGGTCTTCTCAAAAATCGATCTGAAGAGCAGATACCACCAGATCAGAATACGCCCTAGAGATGAGTGGAAGACGGCGTTCAAGACACAGCATGGACTGTACGAGTGGATGGTGATGCCTTTTGGGTTGTCCATCACATTTGATCGTGACACCAAGTTCGTTAGCCTCTTCTGGAGAAGCTTATGGGGAAAATTGGGGCCTTGATTGAACTTTAGCGCATACCACCCCCGGACATATGGCGGGGCCGGAAGTGGTGAACCGGAGTTTGGGCAACCTATTGAGGAGTTTGGCTGGAACTAAACCGAAGCAGTGGGATCTGGCACTACCTCAAGCCGAATTCGCCTATAATAGATCAAAGAATCGGACTACCGGCTTGAGCCCATTCGAGGTTGTCTATGGGCGGAACCCATCAGGAGTACTTGATCTCACCCCCGTCCCACGAATTGGTCGTGTTCACCCCCGAGCTGATGAGATGGCGGAGCACCTTCGGGTTATTCATGAGCAGGTCAAGTCAGCTATTCAGGAGAGTAATACCAAGTACAAGATGAATGCAGACAAACGGCGGCGTCAGGTGCTGTTCGATGAGGGCGACTTAGTGTGGGCTGTCCTCACTCGAGATCGCTTCCCTGTGGGTGAATATAATAAGCTGAAGGAATGAAAGATCGGACCCTGTGAAGTGGGGTTAATTACATAAATGGTCCCTCAACTTTGGGCCCATCCCACTTTCGTCCCTCAACTTAATTTTGTAACAAAATCGTCCCTCAACTTTCAAAACGTAACAAAACAGTCCCCGGAGCCGGTTGCCGGTTATAAACATCTGACGTGGCGGTCACCATGCCAAGTCACCATGCCAGCCTGGGCGCCGACGTGGCAGAAATTTCACTAAATTTCATATAATGGCCACTCAACTTTTACGACTTTACACGGATAGTCCCTAAACTTTTATATGTTTCATGAAAGGTCCCTCATCTTTATATAAGTTTAAAAAAAATGCAGTTAATACCTTTCACTGAAAATAATGAAGCAGTTAACACATTTACCTAATTTTAAACATATACAAATCCTTCTTATCATGATTTGACGAAAATATTTACAACAATCTTGAAAATTCACATTACACCAATACAAATTCACATTACACCAATACAAATTCACATTGCACCAATTCACACTAATCCAAATTAATCCAAATTCACATCTCATATAAATTGGGCAAACTGAAAAGACGCATTACAAGTCAATGAAAATGCATATAACTTAATGCTTCTTGCACATTACAATGAAATTTCACATTATAAGTCAATGAAAATTCATATAACTTAATCCTTCTTGACAGGGGTATACAAAATGCGAAATTCTTGTATATCGAGGCTGTTCAAACAAATTCTTGGTTGCCCTACACAAAATGACTTCACTACTTCATACAAATTCTTCTAAATTTTCTTTGAACCCAACATAAACCTGCAAACAGAGCTGAAACAGCTTGCCCTGCTGCAGAACAAAAAATATAAATAGACTATGCTTCAGAAGTCTGTTAAATGTCCTGGTTGCCCTGCTTGTTCTCCTTGCCACAGATTTGCCACCGCTTGTTCTCCTTGCCCTTCTTGCCCTACTTGCCCTGCTTGTTCTCCTTGCCCTGTAATGCCCTGCTGTTGTGTCCTGCTGGAGCCCTGAAAAATTAAAACACCAAAGGTAGTTGTCACCATGCCAAGATTTTTTTCCACATAAAAAAATAACAACAGAAGACTTACATCATTCACGGGGGCAGTTGATGATTCTCCAACTCTTGCCCTCTTATTTTGACATCCCCTTTTATTGTGGCCTATCTGTCCACATGTGGAACAGGTCATCTTGACCCTTCCATGTTTGGTGACCACTCGCCTTTTGCAGTACCGCAAAGAATCTCAAGTTCTTCACTCTCCTTCCTCCTAGCAAATGTTTTCCTTCCCTTTCTTTTCTCTAATGGCTCTGGGGGGATGATAGGGACTGGTTCTTGTGGATGAGGCCACTTGTCCATCCCATCTGTTGGTTGGATAATATGCCCATACACCTTGGCATATGTCCTTACATAATAACATTCATCAACATAATTTTCCGGGACCTCATTGTTGCCATATATGCATGCAATGGCATGCATACATGGGATCCCAGTGAGGTCCCATCTTCTGCATGTGCAGGTCCTCTCAATCATATCAACAACACATTGTGTTCCACATCCCCTAACCTGCACCTTGGGGCCTCCTGAGAATACAGGTTCCCATAATATTGCAAATTCTTTTGATTTATCCGACTTATTACGAATTTTAGGGCACAACACCCCTCCCTTCCTCTGCATTTCTTTTTTCTTCTTCCACAACCTTGTCATGAGCTTCGTTCTTATAATTTCCAACATAGTGATAATAGGCTTTGTTCTAGCATCAAGAACATATTTATTAAAACACTCACAAAGGTTGTTCAAAGAACATGTCGCACTTGGCATGTGTCACGAATCTGCATCTACACCAGTTCTCACATGGCCTTTCCCTAATCCAATCGCCTAGCTTACGGGGATATTTTCTCTATGTCATCCAAGTAAAATTGCATTTTCTCGGCATAACTAGCTCTAGCAATGTTCCATAAATGCATCCTTGATCCCTTCCCTTGAACTTCTCCACGAAATTTTGATATAAGTGTCTTACACACATCCTCTGTTTCCGAGTTGGGAATAAATCCCTTATAGTGTTCAACAGCCCAGCAAGAAACACACATGACATGTTCAAGTAAGCATAGATATCCAAATGCGTGAGTTGTCAAAAGATTTAAAGGTTTGCATTTACCTTTTGCCTATCACTCATGAAGGTCCACCTTGTGAGTCAGCCATAAATTTCCAAATCTGTGAGCAAGTTAAGCATAAACCATCTCCAATTATCAGTGTTCTCTTTTTCCACAACAGCCCAAGCAATGGGGAATATACAGTCATTGGGATCAATTCCCAGCATAACAAAGACACCTCCATATGCTCCTTTAAGCCAAGCACCATCCAAGCATATTAATGGCCTACAACCACATAAAAAAGCATCCTTCAATGGTTTCAAGCATATATAAATTCCCATCCATCTTCCCCCTTCCCATTTAAAATTGATAGTGCTGCCTATGTTTGTCCTCAACAATTACACCTCAATATGCATACAAATTTCTATACTGCTGAGCTGCATCACCATAAATTGTTTTCAAAGCCAAATCTTTGGCTCTCCATGCTTTCATCTTTGTGATTGTGTAACCTAAATCCTCCTTTACAGAGTGTATGAGTCCCTCAATGGTCCATATTGGACAGCTTCTAAACTTCTCCAAATATAAAGTGGCCAACCTCTTATAAGTCAAGTGATAGTTCTTATGCACCCTGCCATAAGTATGTACCAAATTACATGTCTTAATCATCCATGTGGGATTGTTTTTCTCCTTCATAAACTGTGGAGATGCATGAATCCTGAATCCACATTTGGAGAAGCATTCAACAATAACTCTCCTATTGTCATTCTTCACAAACTTTATTTCAAATCTATGTTTTATACTATGAGTCTTAACAGCATTCTTGAAGTCCTCTCTATTTCTAAATAACATACCAACCTTCAAATACGGGATCACCATATCCCTTTCAATGTCAAACTCTGGATGCCTCAACTTTCTAGGTCTTTCAAAGATCACTTCTGAATCACTCCCAATCGCCTAATTCATCAAGGAAGATAATCAATCATCACTCACCGATTCTATGTCCCCCTGCAGTGTCCTCCAAAGATCGGGTTGAGAAGGTCCTCCAAAGATAGCAGTCCTTTCAAAGAAATGCCCGGCCTTGTTCTATAGTCCTTTGAAGGTCTTCATCCCCATCATCTTATTCATTATCGTGAGTCATGAAAATCAGGGAATTCAAAATCTGCTGCATTTACACCAGGGGAGTGTGCACCAACATTTTCCCCCTGTTCATCCATATTTCCACCCTGCTCCCCCTGCTCATCCAAATTTGCCCCCTGCTCCCCCTGCTCATCTAAATTTGGCCCCTGCTCCCCCTGCTCATCCAGATTTGGCCACTGCTCCTCCTGCTCCACTTGCTCCCCTTGCTCCCCTTGCTCAGGTATAATTGTCTGCTCACCCATAAATTCCCCCTGCTCAGACATTCTCTGATTAGTGATGTCAGCAATATCAACAATAATAGCAGCTATACCAGCAATATCATCATTGTCCCCATGGGGTATGCCCTGCTCAAGAACAATATATTGATCATCCACATTAGCCAATTTGCTCCCCTGATCCCCCTGTTCCTGCTCCTGCACAATATATTCACCTCTTTCATTGATACCTTTGGATTTACTCTTTCTCTTAGGCTCAGGCTCACTGCACCCAGCCCCATTTTCTTCATCAATTTCTTCTATCACAACAGAACACTTTGGCAGTTTTGAGTTTGAGCATGGGTATTCTTTTTCAAGAACAGAAAGTGTCAAATGCTGGGCATATACATCTATCTCACCATGGTAAGACCCAGAAACACACATATCCAACACACTGTCATCATTGTCTAATCTCTTGAGTCCACTATAAAATTCTTCAAAGAACCTTCCACTTATACTGAATAAGTCCCTCAACTTCAAGTTCTTGCAATTTCATATCTAGAACTATCAATGACATGGTATCATAATGAACCTCCATGACCTCTACTTCTCCATTAAAATAACCCCACTCCCCATATCACCATTATAGTGCAAATTCAGGTTTTAAATGGATGCTTGGGCTCCTCATACTCTGTGACAGTAGAATTTGAAAATTAGGAAAGTATTACAGAATTAACCCTAAACGATGAGCAAAATCCAAATCTTTAGCCGTAAACAGAAATTAATTAATTAAACCTACGTAATAACTCCCTAAACATCAACCAGTAACGAAATTCGTTGGTAGATTTCACCTCAGGTCCCTTGACTTTGGGAAAAAACAGAAATTGAGGGATCATAGGGTTGAGGGACCTGAGGGTAGGGACCAAAATAACAGACCTTTTGGCGTTTTTCCTTTCTTTGCTGATGAACATTCCCCCTTCTTCTTCACCATCGTCGTCAGAAAACCCTACACCAGTGGAGAAGCAACGAGAGGCAAGACAAATGGGCCACGGTGGCGGCGAGGGCGCTGGCGGCGCGAAAGTGAGGCGGCAAGAACCGAACGACGCGAAGCTAAGCACGACACGAGAAGACGATCACTGTGCGGCGACGCAGTCCGGAGTCCTACGAAAGGCGGCGGTGGTTTTTGAGAATGAAAAGACGCGCGCGTTGTCGAGGGGGAAAAGTCACTTGAGTGACTCAGCAGAGTGACTTGGGTGACTCAGCATGGTGACTTGGCATGGTGACCGCCACGTCAGATGTTTATAACCGGCAACCGGCTCCGGGGACTGTTTTGTTACGTTTTGAAAGTTGAGGGACGATTTTGTTACAAAATTAAGTTGAGGGACGAAAGTGGGATGGGCCCAAAGTTGAGGGACCATCTATGTAATTAACCCCTGTGAAGTGCTGCAGAAGATCAATGACAATGCATACCGGTTGCCCCTTCCCAGTTATTTGAAGACCTCTGACATCTTCAATATGAAGCATCTGAGCCCTTGTTTTGTGGAGTCGACTAATCCTATTACGAACTCGAGGGCGAGTTCTTTCAAACCCGGGGAGGCTGATGCAGGAGAGCACGAGTCAGACGATGCCGAGCTGTTTGATTGCACCATGAGAGCTTTGGCATACCACGACTTGGCGGACTGACGTAAATGCGGGAGGTGATCGAGCCAAGTCCGGAATTGGGGAGCACTTTGGATACGTTTCAGTATTTTGGCCATAACTTTGGCTACCGATATCGGATTCGCGCGCTCAACCCCAATTCGGAAAGCTCATCTCGACGCGCACGTGGGATCCATCAGCTTTGCTTGATGGACCCTTCCTTCAACCTCAAATTCCACTGTTTTCCCCGTCATTTCTTCATTTCTCGGTGTTTTTTTTCCATTTTTGGCAATACTTCGTATGCCAATTTAGGATAGGATATGAATCCGATTTGAAGTCGGATTTTTAGGAGTTATCTTTTTTGTTTAGTTATTTTAGAATTAGATAAGTTTTTCTATTGGACAAAAATTTGCCAATTTGGGCAAATTTGGATAAGAAGATAGAATTTCTAGGTTATCTAGGTTAGTCTTTTTAGCTATTTAAACCCGGCTTGTGGGTTGAATTTTATTCATTGATTATTGAGTTATTTTTTAAAAAAAATTTCAGAGACTTTTCTTCTCTGTTTGTCCTCCCTTTTTCTTGCACTTCTATCAATCCCCCCTGTTTACCACCACCCGCAGGTTAATCACTACCCCGCCCGGCGTCACTTTCATAGTAAAAATCCAACAATAGTATTTATATATATACACTCCCACAAGCAGCGCACCCACAAAACAGTACTAGAATTAGAAACCGGACTTTTTGTATCATAG
Organism: Dioscorea zingiberensis; assembly: GCA_026586065.1. Lineage (NCBI taxonomy): Eukaryota > Viridiplantae > Streptophyta > Magnoliopsida > Dioscoreales > Dioscoreaceae > Dioscorea > Dioscorea zingiberensis. The sequence continues at coordinate 24,860,180 of CM048825.1, read as the reverse complement.
TGAGACATTTGATCTGATCCAATACTACTTTGTTTTTCTGTGATGTTGAGATTTTCTTCAATATGATCAATGCCATCATTGAATTGTTTAGGTTTATGAAATTTTCAAATGTTGATAATTAATAGGCCCATTTACCAATATAACCTTTTTAAAAATATTGGGAAAATTTAACTAAACTATCATGTGGTTTGCTTCTTTATCAATTCAGTGCTTGTGATTGGACTTTAAGCACTTTAGTACCCTGTGTTGTGCCCCATGAACATATTGATGCCAAACTGTTAAAATTGTTGATGTGGCATAAAAAAAATATTAAAATGACCTCTTTACCCCTATATATAAAAACATGATATCATCGGCATACTAAAGTGACCTTTTTATATAAGGGATAAAAAGGTTATTTTATATCCTTTTTTAATATCTCGTTATCAATTTTAACGAGTTGGCACCAATATGCTCATGGGGCGCACCACAAGGTACTAAAGTGCTCAAAGTCAAACCACAGGCACCGAATTGCTATTAAGGCAAACCACAAGGTAGTTTTGTAAAATTTCCCCAAATATATTTTATTATTTTTTCAGTCTCAAGACTATTTTATTTGTTAAAATGGCCCTAGGGTTAGATGTTAACTAGTGCTAGTGCAAAAAACACTTATGTTGGCATTATTTGACAAACAGGTTGATGCAACTAAGGTTACAACATGGATGAAGTTCACACGGTTCGAGTGATACAGCAAAATACTGAAGTAGATACTGAGGCACTAGCAAATGATGTGGTGAGGATAAGTTGGTGGCATGCTAACAAAGTCAAAGCACAGTTGGCACAGTCAAGGAGATATTTTTCTAACCTACATGTGATTAATGATCTCATGGGAATATCTTTAGAAAGATGTTGTTTGTGGAAAGTTTTGGAAAAGATCTACTAGTATTATATTTAGAAAGGTTAGATATTCTGAAGCTATGATTTGGAAAACGCTATCTTTGGAAAGCCGCAGGTGACTTGGGGAGCAAGCTTGGCGCATGTCCAAGTTAAGGACCAACCAAGGATTTGATTGAAGATTTGATCAGAGGTTTTGAAAACCATATTTAGAGTTGATTGAGAACTAAATATGGGAGGAACTACAATTGGTATATTGAAGATATGATGGAGATATTGAAGACCCAAACTTGAGTGAATGGAGATCAAGTTTAGAAGGCCGAGAGCACCTGGGCGAGGTATGATTTGAAGAGAATTGTGAACGTAACATAGAGATGTCCAACCAGTTACGTGGTTAAGATCGGGAAGATTTGATGAGTTTCGACTCGGACTCAACCAGGATGGTTGAAAGTGTCGCGAAGTTGTGTTACAACGTACGCTGCAATCTTAGTCAGTTCAGTAGCCGAGCCACGTTGCAAGTTCAACGCAACAGGAATTGCAATAGTTATTTTTAGAAGGTGTGCAAAAATAGATCTCACTAAGATTTTGAAAAATCTAAAAGAGGAGGTGATATTTTTCGACGGAGAGGCGTCTATATAAGGCCGAGCTCTGAAGATTTAGGATGAGTCATCGGAGTAAGACTTAAGAGTGTTAGGTTAAGTGGTTATTAGTGAGTGAGGGTGCTTTTGTATGTAGTGAGATGAGTCACAAGGGATTTGTACTCATGTTTCTTCCTCTCTTTTAGTGAATTGTTTTCCCCGGGCTTAGCTCCCCAGACTTAGGCTTGGAAGCCAAACTAAGTAACCAAACCTTTGTATCTCAATTTTTATGTTTGCATTGTGTGTGTGAGAACTTGTGTGTTCCTTTGAAACAAAGAGTTTCATCGAGTGTTACAACTACACCACACAACAACCCCGACGAGACTTTCAACTAGGATTAAAAATAATTTTATAAAATTTTTTAAGGGTTTAAATATAAAAATATGACATTTTACAACTAATCCCTCATGATAGTTTTCTTGGAGCTAAATATCTTTTTGGAATGTCAGTTAGAGCACTTACACCCCAAACCTTCAATTGTCTTGGCAAGAATTGCAAAGGTAATCACTATTCACCCAAAAGTGAATTTCCCTAGATACATACAAAAAAACTTCCACCCGAAACCTTCAATTGCCCAAGCAATCACTATATATATATATATATATATATATATATACATGATAAGGTAAGGTCGGCTGGATTACTGTTCATTTGCGGTCGCCTCCCATTTGGCCCACTTGCACAGTATTTTGAGGAAATCCAACCATATGGATGGAAAGAACATCGAAAAATAAGTAAGCATGTCAATTTTCATACAATTTGGGAACTTATAGGGCCTTCATCTTAACGGGTGAAATTTTGAACCGATAGGGTTTCTATAAATTTTCACCCGTTAAGATGAAGACCCTACAAGTTCCCAAATTGTATGAAAATTGACATGCTAGCTTATTTTTCGATGTTCTTTCCATCCATATAGTTGAATTTTCTCAAAACACTGTGCAAGTGGGCCAAATGGGAGGTGACCGCAAATGAACAGTAATCCAGTCGGCCACATAGTATCAGGCCCGTATATATATATATATATATATATGTATAGTTGGTTAAATGTTAGTTTTTATATGTAATGAATTTAATAAAAACAAATGACATTAATTAAAACAAAGCAAGTACATTAATTAAAATTTAAAGAAAATATATTAATTAAACATGATAATCTAGACAAATAGGAAGACATCTAATCAAACAAATTTGCAGATGTATGATCTTCATCCACATTGCTAGGGGTGCCTTCATTCATGTTGCTAGGGGTGCCTTCATTCATATTACTAGGGGTGGCTTCATTAAAAAGGCTTCTCCACTTTATAATTTCCATACGTTTTGCTCTCCAAAACTTTTTCCTATCCGGAGAAAATGTCGTGCAATTCATAGCCATAATCTCACGATCCCTTTGATCTTGTTGTAGTTGACGGGTATATTCTTTATCCTTTTGGAGTGTCTTAAATATATGTCTTTCAAATGCATTTTTTTTCTCTATTTCTTTCAAGGTTAAGTTTACTCATTGTTGCTAATTCCTCAAGATACTTAGTTGTGTCTAGATTATATGAACTAGCGGCTTGCTTCAACTTCTTTCATTCTGTCGGTCTAGCCACTCCACTAGATTATGATGCCCTCCTATGTACGAATGGTGATATTGTAGCAGCATTGGTGTCACCTCATCAACAGGGGAATCAAATGTTGTTGGCCCTTGGGATGTTGGCGCCCATTCAGTCGGTGTCATATGTTCAGGCTGAAATTGTTTGATAATCATAAATCTTTGTTAGCTCTTAACAACTTCCCAACATTGAAAATTCGTGAATTCCTTCTTGCCGTAGCATTGTACCAACATTATGCTTGAATTTGCTAGTACAAATAAGTAAGTTAAGTAAGTATATATTTTTTAAAAAAATTAATTTATAATTTTAAATATTTAATTAAACTAATTCAATTAAAAAATTACATCATCCTCAAGATTGGTACCACTTTGATAATTTTCTAACTCTTTTTCAATGCATTCCTCCAATATCCTAGCGATTTATTCAACACTTGTCTTCTACTAGAAAGACTCATTTTCAAGCGAAGAGAATCCACCGCATTTGATATGAATTTTTAAGTGGATGAGGTTCCACATTGTTGCATTTTTCATCTTATTCTCCATCGGCATGCAGTTATGAGCAACATCGCCCCAATATCGTTAATGAACAAAACACATCTTTGATGGACCACGAGCTACCAAGACGCCGTCAAAAATATATGTTTCTCGAATATAAAGAAAAAAAGAACAATGAGATTATAGATTGAGTTTTCGTTGATGTGAATATGTGAGAAACTATGAAATTATGTTGGGTATTTATAGAAAGTTTCTGAATTTTTTTATTTTTTTTAATTTTTTTCAAATTTTATTTTATTTTATAAAAATACAACCGTTAATATATCCGCTCCATTATTTTATTAAAAGAAAAATTAACCCATTGCTTATTTATCTGTTGCAATGATTTTTTTTTAAAATAAAAAAGTGGGCCCCACGTGCATTTGCCCGTTTGCGAGCCGAGGCATGCGCCCAATAGATTGGCCCCACAATTCACCTGGGCAATCCAATGCCCGGCATTGTAAATTTATTTTTCAAAGGTCTAGAATCGCACTTTGCCTGGGCAGGAGAACATGCGGTGTAAATGCTGTTAGGTCTAGCTCAAGCTGATTGAGGCTTGTTGAAGCTAAACGATACTATTAAGCCCTAGAGATAGAGCCTTAGAGCTAAATGACTTTTGAAATGCCTTTTAGTACTAGATAGATAGTTGAAGAGGTCACTTGATATCCTTTACGAACACAAAACCCAAACCAGAGAGTTGAAAAGGCCTTTTCAATACATATTTCAAGTGTAATATATAATTAGATTTATTCTACTTTATATGGTGTCTATATTACCTAAATGCAAACATTAAATCCATAACGTAATCTAAGCATATGCAGCGATTTTTACCTATTGATTTTATATTCATATAAGGATATCAAGTGGTCTCTTTAGTTCTCTGGTGCTAAATGGCTTTTCAAAAGATGTTTAGTTTGAGAGCCCTATATTTGGGGCTAAACGGTCTTCGGAACACTGTTTAGCTTTAGAGAGGACTAAAATCAGGTCTTTGGAGCTAAAAGGACTTTCAAATGTCATTTAGCTCCAAGGCCACTATCACCTGCGCTAAAACGGTCTATGAAATACCATTTAGCTCCAAGAGCAATAAAATCAGCTCATTGGAGCTAAATGGCTTTTCAAAGGCCATTTTAGCTCAACCAAACCTCAATCAGCTCGAGTTGAGCTAAACGGTCTTCTATATACTGTTAGCTCCAAGAAAACTACTACAATAAGTTAGTTATAAAATGTTGCATTTTTTAAACCTTAATAAATTATATAATTATTTTTAATCCACTAGGTGGCCCATGGCCATTTTTTTATGTTTTTTTTACAGGGGCAATAAGCGCCCTCCGAAGAATCAGTCAAATAGGGCGTGCACAAGAGCTCGATTCACTCCGAGTTTCACACAATGCAACTTATTTTATGTCTCTAAGGTTTCACACAACATGCACTTATTTTACCGCTCGATCTACTACAAGCCAACACGGTGAAGACTTGCGTGCTTGCGTGGGTTGCCCCACTGGGTGACCCACGCCCTGTGCCCTCAACTTGCTCTAGCGGAATTTCGACCCTGGGATTTCCATGGGTCGAATCCCTTATGCAAGGGACCTATGTCGCTAGACCAAGAGATCTTTGGGAACATTATGACAAATAAAATGATCTAGAGACTAAAAAATAATAAAATATAAAAAAAAGGCTATATTGTCAAATATTCCAAATTAATATAGGAATACTGATAATATTATATAGTTATTATGAGAAGAATAATCTAAGAGTTAAATATTCTATCATTTCTTTCTTTAAATACAAGCCGATGTGTCAAATCCAATGGATAACATGGAATCAACTTATGGTTGGATACACCAAACTTATAACCATAATAATATAAACGCAATCTTATTCTGTGTACTAAATTAAACCCTAATGTCTTCAAACAAAAATCTCTCTCATCCATGTATGTGCTATCCACAAAACAACAATAATGTTCTCTCTCTCTCTCTTTCTAAACACACTGCAGTGTTTGTATGTTTTGTACTTTTACTATGCCTTTTTCACACATGCATTTGCTTCCATGTCTCAATCTCTAACCATTTATTATCAGGCCTGGATCACTAGTTCCCTTCTGTCTCTAATCAATGAAACAATCACACCATCTCTCTCTCTCTCTCTCTCTCTCTCTCTCTCTCTCTCTCTCTCTCTCTCATTGAATAAGAACACTGTAGGCCTGTAAGGATAGCTTCTTTATAACTTGAACTTTGTTTGGAGGATGGACAGGAGAACCCTACAGAGAGAACAATTCAGTGGCCAAGAGAACAAGAGAACTGTTTACAATGAAAGATCACAATCAGATGTTGCAGTGGCTGTTTCGGGGAGGATGGAACATTGTCCTGCAAATTTGAAGACCACATCTGAGTGTTTGTGGGATCACTTTGTCGGCTATATTTGCCCTTTCACAAAGACACTACTCTTGTTTTCTATTTGGCCATGAAACCCGGAGAGACCACATCTTCTTTCTCCTCCTTCTTCTTCTTTATTTATTTATATATATGAGAGAGAAAGAGAGAGGGTATATATATGGATGCTCTTGTTTAGAGCTAGAGCAAATTAATGTTTAATTCATCCCAACTTAATTTTCATAAATACAGACTATTGTCAAAAAGTGAGATCAGTGTGACAAAAAGAATATCACCGAATGGTCTAGATCATTATCTAGGCATGCAGATTGAAAACAAATGAGAGAATAATTATCAAGGGAGATCAAAATGCATGTCTTAATTAATGATAATCCTATTAATTAATTTGTTGAGCAAGTGTTTTAATTAAACCAACTTTTTTATGTACTGTTAACTATCTATTCTTTTATTTGTTAACGATTCTAGCCTTGGGTATATATTAATAAATGGCTTACCAACTCATCATGGGCATCCAAGCTTATAAGTATCTGGGTCTCTTATTATAGTGTGGGGTTCTCCTGTGGAAGAACCCGGGATCGAATCCCCACTCTTACAAAATGAGGGTCAAGACAGTGATGTTCTCCTGTGGAAATAGCTTACCGAGTTTACAGTTTTGTGTTGCTTAGAAGGATTATTGAAAGATCAGTTTAGTTTTTGTTGCTTCAGAAGGGCAACCAGCAACCTTGCTTGTACGGTTAGTTTTGATGTTTTATTATGAAGAAATTATCAATTTTGACCGAATAATATAGTATTGATACGATGAGATCATGAAAATATATATAAGACAGGATGCATGATGGTAACTTTAAAATACTTAGCGAATTTACCAATAACTTCATCATATGAACATTTGTCTCTTTGACTTTAAAGCCTAAATTTATGAATCTGTTTTTCATTAACAAAGGCATGCAGCTTCAATTTAACATAAAAAGATAATTAGATTCTGTAAATAAAATAAAAAAGTAGTTATGGAAGAACATCACATGTGTAAAATACATTTGGCTTTATATATATATATATATATATATATATATATGTGAACTAAATTTATTTTTCCAACAGTTAGTAGGAAACCACAATCTCAATGATTTATTAAAAAAAGCACAAAACTCAAAAAGCAAATCACCAAAAAAAGTGACTCAATCTAATCGAAACACTAGAATAAAAAAGGGGTTAATCAACACACAAACCGCACTCTAATGAATCTTTTCAACGTTTCTTTTCATCATAATAAAAGTTAAAAGGAGCATCAACCGAGGATATGAAAAGAGAAGCAAAATAAAACTTTTTAAGAATCAAAGTTGGGGTTAAAACAGTTAGGAATGCAAATAAAATCTAAAGTAGACAATATCATATTAATGTAGAGATGTAAGTTGCCTCTATATGAGTGCAACAAAAATAAATAGATTTGAATGTTCTCATTAAATTTGAGTATGACACAACTAAGAACTAGGGTTAGGGTTATAAGCAAGTTGAGTATGAATTTGGTCTTAAATAATAAACTAATTATGGTAAATTTTAATCATAACAATGAAGAATTAGAGCTAGGACTACAAACAAGTTTAAGTTTGATTCTAATCTGACTTACCCTAAATTTGAACAATCACCAACCAAGAAATTATATATATTTGGGTGTGATAAGAAATTAAATTAGTCAAATATGATCTGAAGACTTTATCTTTATAAATTCTTGCACAACAAAAAGTAAAAAACTTTTTCCTAAAATGATTTAATTTCTACAAAAAAAACAAATAAATAAATAACCTAAAATGAAGGCACATGACAAACTTAAACTGTGGATTGGAGCCCACCAATTGTTTTAAAGTCTTGCAAGCAACCAAAAATTATTCATACATCCAGCTGATAAATGGGCCACGTCTAAGCGTCGTCTTGGCACAAAAGAAGGATGATGTCTATGTTTTCATCATTGAGACCCATATAGATCATGAAACACTACTACTAAGATATAGGATATATGATATACCACCTTCTAATTAAGTTCATATTGATTTTTCCAATGTTTAATAATTAAATTCACATATATATATATAGTTTAAGGTTTATAGTCTCTTACTAATTAAAAATTAATTGGCACTTGCATTGAGTCTCACTGAATTAATGATTAGTTCTATGATCTCTAAAGACCAACACTTCATCATCATGTCAGTCAACTTAATTCAACATTATTTCATCAAACTTAATTTGATTATAATGTAAAAAAAGATTTATCGAAGAATTAAATCATCCAAAGAATTGATAGTTACTTTTCATTAATACTACTAATGTCACTATCTACAAATAATTTGTGTACTCTAATGGTGAAAAGATCAAACCCTGGAAGATCAGTGAGAGCGCGAGGTAGAAGCGAGGCGCAGAATTCGTGATCACACTGAAGAAAGGACCAAAGATGGAGGGACTCTTCCGGAGCAAGATCCAACCCAAATCTAAAGAACAACGTACATGCACTGCTAGCTGAAGGAGTGAATGGTTACAAACTATGTATTTTTATTTCTGCTCTCGCCAAACAATGTAACGAACTCCTATTATCATAATTAAATAAAATATGATTTATTCACTTATTTAAAAAATAATATTAATAATTTGTAACGCAGCAACAAGGCGTTAAAGGTCTTGTGCCCGCGGTTGAAGAGTTAGCTAATAAATAGTTCAACAAGTCTCACAACAAAGCCAAGGCAACAACATGGCTCTTCCTCCCGAGCAAATGCTGGGATATGGAGAGCCTGCTCCCTGTCCCAAAGTTAAACTCTCTCCATCTTCTCTCTCTCTCTCTCTGTGTGTCTCTAATGTCACTAATTGAGCAGCAGACAGCATCAAACCCTAGTCATGCACACTGTCCCTGTTTTTCTCATTGTCCTTCTTTTTCCACTCCTTTAATACATGGTTGAATGGTTTATTCATGCATTAAATATAAGTAAGAAAAAACCATTTGACATGCTTTTGTTTTACTAGCACTTCCATCCATGTTCTTGCCACTCCCAAGATCACTTGATTCACTTCTCTCTCTCTCTCTCTCTCTCTGTGTGTTTTATTTGTTCTTTACTCCACACCAAAATTTCCTTTTCTATTCTTTAATTACCCATGCACCAAACTTTTCCTTTTCTCTTTTGTGTGCATGATGTTTGTTTTCCCTTCTCTCACTCTCTTCTATTCTCTCTCTCTCTCTACTTTTCCTCTCATATCTTTATGCTTTATTATCCTTTGATGGGATGATCATTTTCACTATTTCCCTCTTTTCACTCTTTAGCCTCTCTCTCTCTCTCTCTCTTTCTCTCTCTCTATAATAGTATCATCATCTACATTCCATCTTCCTCTCCTCCCAGAGAGAACAAGCATGGGAGACCCTTACAGCAACTTCTTCCGGGAATACTACAACCACAACTACTATCCCTTCTCCTCAAGCTCATCTTCTTTTCCTCATGCTAATCTAAACCTCTACAACAACTACAACAACTACAACAACCCTAACAGCATGATCCAAACTCCCCCACCTTCCCCTCCACTAAAAGAAGCACTCCCCCTGCTAAACCTCAGCCCTAAGGACAACACATCTTCTTGCAGTGCCTTTCATGATGAGAGTGGAAACAAGAACAAGGCGGCCTTGTGTGATGAGGATGAAGATGAAGGTGTTACAGTGGCACTCCACATAGGGCTCCCAAGTCCCACTGCAACTGATCTCTTATCTAGGGTTACATGTTCGTCCACCACCCAAGAAGAAGAAGAAGGAGATCATGGAGATAAGGAAGGTGATCAGGATGCCGGTGATGATGTGGTTCCATTAGGGTATCCTACCAGTGCCATAGGGAAGCTCAACAAGGGTCAGTATTGGATCCCTACTCCTGCTCAGATCCTCATTGGCCCCACCCAGTTCTCTTGCCCAGTTTGCTTCAAGACCTTCAACAGATACAACAACATGCAGGTTCTTTTAATTTCCCTTTCTGATCTTAAGCTTTTTAATGATGAAATCCATTCTGAATTTGATGAGATTTGGTTCAGTGTTGAATGGTTCTAGACTGAGAACAAGTGTACCTGATCTACTCTTTTTATGTGATTGAACTAGACAGAGGCAATGTTCTTTGTGCTTTTTGGTACTTTTGGAGCTTCTGGTTTTATGATGCAGATACAAAAGCCATTTTTGCAGCTTCTTCCACTCTTGGTTCAGATGATTCTTTACTTCTTCCTTGCAAGAACATCTCTCTCTCTCTCTCTCTCTCTCTCTCTCTCTCTCTCTCTCTGACTAAAATTCATCCAAGGAAAACAGTTGTCTTTTTAGCAAATACTAGGGAACTTTGTTGATAACCTTATTGTTCAAAAGAGAAACATCAATGCTAACCTTATATTACTTAGATTCCATATGTTCCTTATTATATCTTTTCAGTGAAAGCATAATCTTGCAAACTATTCAAGCTCATGCTTTACACACACACACACACACACACACACACACACACACACACACACACACACACACACTCAATGAATTCTCTTGATTAATGTCATTAATGGTGATCACTATCTTGTCCCTAACTCTTGTTGTGAATGTATAAATTCATAGATGCATATGTGGGGACATGGATCACAATATAGAAAAGGACCAGAGTCCCTGAGAGGCATCCAGCCAACAGCAATGCTGAGACTTCCTTGTTACTGCTGTTCCCCGGGATGCCGGAACAACATAGATCATCCAAGATCAAAACCATTGAAGGATTTCAGGACCTTGCAAACACACTACAAGAGAAAGCATGGTATAAAGCCCTTCATGTGTCGGAAATGCGGCAAGGCTTTTGCAGTTAGAGGAGATTGGAGAACTCATGAGAAGAATTGTGGCAAGCTCTGGTACTGCATTTGTGGGTCTGATTTCAAGCACAAGAGATCCCTCAAGGACCATATCAAGGCCTTTGGCCATGGCCATGCTGCGTATGGCATCGACGCCTTGGAGGAGGAGGAAGAGCCCTCGTCGGAGATTGAACAAGACTGCAATGCATCTCATTGATCAGCCATTGAGCAAGAGTTTGGTGTATATCATGAACTGCAACACTAGCTCTCTATAGTATAAAAATCCACTAGTGTTCTTTGTTTCTCCATGCATTTTGTGTTTGAGTATCAGAAGTGGATACAAGATCAATATAAGGACTAATTAAGAACATCTCTTGTAAATGAAGGCTTCTTTCTTCTTTCTTTATCTTCATGTCATTGCTTAACATTGAGAGTTCTTCTTCTTTTATCCTTTTTTGTGTTTGAGTAGCAGAAATGGATTTAAGGTCAATGTAACCAATTAAGAACATCGATCTCTTGGAAATGAAGGTTTCTCTCTTCATTGAGGCCTCTTTGTCTCTCCTTTTTTGTGTTTATCAGACGTGGGTGCATGATCAATTGAAGAGTTGAGGACAACTTGTATAAATGAAGACTTCTTACTTCTTTCTTTTTTCTTTAATTGATTGCTTAACATTGTTGGATGTGGTGGTATATTAGTAAGCGTTCTAGGGTTTTCATGGATATGGACTTGTGTTCTCTAGGTTAACAGCTAAAGGTGTAATTAATAAAGACATCTTTAGTTTAGCACTTCATTTCAAAGTAATCACACTCAAAAAACAGTCTGATGGAGATCATTAATATTGTTTAGGGTTTCATATATTGCTTATTTGCTTATATATAGTAGTGTCCTCTTAGGGCAAAAGGTTATATTTAGTCTAATTTTCCTTATTCTCTTATTCTCTTTTAGAAAATGCCTTCATAGATCTTCTTAGTGTATATATAGTAAATGATATAGTCAGAGTAGGTCTTGCTCGGCTATTAGATTCTGATGTACTCATTTTAAGGCATTGGAAAGTATTTTTTTCAAATCCAATCATATATATATGGAATGAACATAAAAAAATAAGATAACATGTCGATTTTCATACAATTTGGAAAAGTGATAATCATCCACCTTAAATTCTTAATCGATAAAGTTTTTATAAAATTTCACCATTTGAGATGAATACTCATCACCTCACCAAATTGTATGAAAATCGTATTTATCTCATTTTCGATGTTGCTTTCCGCCTATACGATCTGATTAGATTTGAAAAAAATACATTTCCAAACGCCCAAAATGAAATGACTAATATTATTTCAAGACAAAGTAATACCCGATTACATTTGTATCAAAATTATATATATATATATATATATATAGCTAATTCATTCAACCAGTCTGTAGTCATAGTTTAATTACATGTAAATAATATTAAAAAATTCCATCAAAATGAAAATAGGCTTTCTAATCAACTTTAACCATGTCCTTAGCTTTTGTGCATATGCCCAAAAGAAGAGAAAGAGAGAGAGAATTAACCTTGATATATCACTTGATATGAATTATGAGCAAAGATGATCAACAGTCCCATCTCTCAGCTTCCTTTTCTTTTTCATGCTTAACATGACCTCAATAAAGGATAGAAGAGAGGATTCCTAGCTAGCACGATCTTCTCTGTCTCTCTCTGTCTCTCTCTATATATATAAGATATATAAGATAGAATGAGATTCTAATCCTCAAGCTTTAGAGAAGGGAACGTACATAGTCCTTTCACCTGCTCAATCTCTCTCTAGAACTCACACTCCAAAGTCCAAAGTCCAAAAACCAAAACCAAACCATCATAAAGAGTGAAGTATAGCAGACCTGCAAGGCAATGCCCACAAGCATAATTCCTTGCAATATGCAGTTGGCTAGGCTTTTCAAGCTCTGCAACAACATCAGCTTTTTCTGGTGCTTTGTGCTTTGGGATCCCATTAAGTGCCCCTACTTGTGTTCTTTCCTTCTTGATGAATGATAGATGGAACCTATACCATGAGATCATATTCAAATCAAATAATGATAAGCTTGCTTTAAGGCTGGGGAGAGAGAAACCTCTCTCTCTCTCTCTATATATATATATATATTATATACACTTTGTTTGTTTTATATATATATAACAATGCACACACTCTTATTCATAAGAAGTCAAAAAATAAAAATACAGAATATAAGCCAACTCATATATATAGGTATAGCAAGAACTAGAGGGAGAAACTAGAGAGAGAGTAGTCAACAAGAGGCTTTTGAGAAGTCATATCAACCACACAAGAAGATCAGTATGTTGTCCCAGATAAAGGTGTCCAGCATGACTTAAGCCTCCATATTTGACCTCACTCAAACCTCATACTTCCTTTTGTCCTTGCCTTCTTTGTTGCATAGATCCCTTCCTCTTACTTGTGTTACATTTGTTATTCAAATGAAGTGTTATCTTAGAGCAATTCACACACATTACTCACCCCTCTTTAATTTGTTCTCTATTTTGGATGAATTAACCTTACAAATGCATTCATAAAGTGGAAGCAAATACAAGATTCCTAGTAGAATTAGAATTCAGCCCCATCTTTAATCTTATTATAGTGGCTTAAAAGGTCAACGAGTATGAGAGTTATTTAACATTTTTTTTTTCTTTTGACATCGGTGACAAGCACCGCCCCGAGAGATTTCAGTCAAATAGAACATGCGCAGTAGTTTATTTTTACTTAGAGTTTCGCATAGCACAACTTATTTTACCGCGCGAAGGTTTACACAGCATACATGCACTTATTTTAACGCTCATGACTACTCCAGCCCATATGGAGAAGACTTGGGTGCGTATGCGAACACCCCACTGGATAACCTGCACCCTGCGCTCTTATCTTGCACAGCAAGGATTCAAACCTGTGTCTCCATTCCATGCGCAAGGGACCTATGTCGCTCGATCAAGAGGCCTTTGATGAGAGTTATTTAACACTTAAAAGTGTAGAGTTATCATCCCATTAATTAATAGCTAGTTCAAGTTATGTTTAGTATTATGGAATGATCTCTCTATATATATTTATCTATTTATCTAACTATAAATGTGACCATGAACATGGGCTCTTGGAATAAGAAGATCAAACATTGTTTTTTTTTTATCATAAATTTACCATTCATGTTAATGTCCTTGCTTGCCCAGACAATCAAGGTTCAAATCCAAAGAAGGGTGTTTAATAATAATAATAAACTAAGCACTCACATCCCTACAAAGATTTGCACTATAACTTTTTAATGAATTTTTAAATACATGCGCAGGCTCGCTAATAAATGAATGTTAGCGACTAAATTATCACATGATTAATATAATAATCAGTTAATGCTCTAACTGAAAACCATCTTATTAGTATTATAAGCATACCTAGGGTTTCATGTTCTCCTTCTTCGTTACAAGTCTAGATTTGTATGGTTGGAGGTTAGTACCACACGAACACATGCACACACAGATGTTTCTTTAATAATTAACCCTAGACCCCGCTAATCAATGGGAAATGGTGCACTTTCCAATAAGCCCAAAGCCATCCATGCTCAACCCTTGGCAATATGTGGAGAGGGTTGTCACATAATTTGTTAAAGTGAATGAACCTGATACCAAAGAAGATAGAGAGATATCAGACATGCCATCATGGAATCATGGAATGGAGGAATTGTGGGGCATTTACAAGAGGATTCTCTCTCTTATCTCTATCTCTTATCTCTATCTCTCTCTATAGAATTCATACTCTCATACTGTGATAACATTCCAAGACCAGTAGACAGGCTTGTCTCCTTGAGAGGAATCACAAGGCATTGTATAAGGGAATGGGAGGAAGTCATGTTCATGCTTTCCCTAACAATGTTTTGCATTATCAATGTTGGGATGTGTTTATCTTAACCCTTCAGAGTGAGAACACATTGAAAAAAAGGAACTATTTTAAAGTTGGGTTTAGTGTTATAGTTCTCTTTTTCTCTTTATTTTGAATAAAAGGTGCGTAAGTGTGTTATGACGCACATATATACATAAATCCATCTTCTCTTTAAAGTTCATGTTTACATATATAATTATATTTGGAAATACATGTAATTACAAAATTCATATAGTTATTAAGAATCACCTTCAAACTAATATCAATGTTCCATTTGTTAGGAAGAGAGAGAGAGGAAAATAATATTATCTATTCAGTTGAATATAATGTACATCAATACATATACAAAATAGGGTAAAGAGGGTAACAGGTATACCACCTAAACGTGGTACTCAAACTTAAGGTGGATCATGGATCTTGAGTTTAGAGTGAAAAAAACAGTTATTGCACCCGAGTCTGAGACTTGGTGAACATGTCTGCAAGTCGATGTCTCAAGGTACACAAAGGATGAACAAGTGTGCCTTGGAGATGCTAATCTTGAAGGAAAAATGCATCAACACCGATGTGCTTGAATACTCATGTTTGGCTAGATAGCACCGTTGTTGTCACAAAAGAGAGAAGTAGGACCAGGAAAAGTAACACCAAGATCCTCGAAAAGCCAATGAAGCCAAACTATCTTTGCAGCAGTGGCAACCATAGTACTAAGCTCAATCTCGACACTAGAGCGAGAGACACCAGTCTACTTTTTGGACTTCCATGCAATAAGTGAGGAGTCAAGTAAGACACAGAAACCAGTGATAGAGCAACGATCCATAGGGTCACTAGTCCGAGTAGAGTCTGAGTAGGCCTGCAACTGAAGAGGATTGTTACTTAGGTAGAAAAGATCATGCGCTGGAGTGACACAAAGATATCGAAGGACCTATAGCAAGTGAGCATAATGCATAGATGTAGGAGTACTCACGAAATGGTTCAACACATAAACAACATAGGCAATATCAAACTGTGTAATGGTAAGGTAAACAAGACATCCAACAAGATGGCGATAACGAGTCGGATTAGGTAGAAGAGTACCCTTATTTGGTCAGAACTAAAGATAAAGCTCCATTGGAGAAGCAGCTTGTCTAAGAGTCGGAAAGAGCAACACGGGCAAGTAAATCGGCGTAATCACTGCCGAGAAAGCTGATAACCCTCTGAAGTGGAGGTAACCTTAATCCCCAGAAAGTAACGCAAGGGGCTAAAATCTGTCATTTGAAACTGTCACTGAAGATAATGCTTGATGAACTAAACATGAGAGGGATCATTACCTGTAATGATCATGTCATTTACATAGACTAGCAAAATAGTTCCACCACAAGGAGAGGAGTACAAGGACATAACTGGATCATATTGACTTTGTATAAAACCGACAGCTAACAGTACTACTATACTGAAATGCTCAAAGCAGGCACAACGGTCTGTTTTAAGCTGTAGAGAGCATGTCGTAAGCAACAAACCAAACCAAGGGGATGAGAGAGACCAGGGGAGGAACCATGTACACCTCTTGCTGCAAGTCACCATGAAGAAAAGGATTCTTCACATCAAATTGAGACAGAGACCAATGAAGAATAATTGCCACGACAATGAGAGTCTGAATGGTAGTCATATGAGCCACAATTAAAAATATCTCATCATTATCACAATCATGCTCCTGCTAAAAACCACAAGCCACTAACCGAGCCTTGTACCTCTCAACTGTGCCATCAGAGCGGGTCTTGACTTTGAAGACCCATTTGCATGTAATAGGAATAACACTAGGTGGAAGGTGAACCAACTCCCAGGTAGAAGTGTGCTTTAAGGCACTTAGATTATTAGACATAGCTGCCTGTCACTCAGGAACCTGGACAACCTCTTTGTAGGAACTAGGCTCTGGATGGGTACTGTTAGTAACACAAAGAGACTACATTCAAGAAATTGAGGAATAGCAAGGTTGCGGTGATCTGGTGGATGGCGATTCTCGTGGAAGGGATACCATCGTGTAGGAGAATCATCTATATATAAAGTGCTCACTAGATGAAGCCTGCAAAGGGTGTATGCGAGTATAGCTTAGGTTAGGAAGGAGGATGATGGTGGCGAGTATAATAGTAGAATATATATGGAGGAGGTGGAGAAGGTAGAATATGATAGGGAGACTCTCGTGGAGCTATAGACAGGAGAGATGGAGGTAACTTTAGCGGAGCTACAGGTGGCGAAACAAGGAAAGATGACTCTAGCGAAGCTACACGTGGCGAAACAAGAGAAGCTTAATTACTCTTGTGGAGCTATAGGTGGGGAAACATGAGGAGGTAACTCTAGTGGAGCTATAGGTGGTGGAACAGTGAGGAAGGTGACATCATCAATTATGGTGGAAGAGTGCATAGAAGATAGGGAATATGGTGACACATAGAAAGGGTGGTCCTCTAAAAAGGTGATATCACGAGATATGCGCATATGACAAGTGGCCAAATCATAAGGCTATAGCTAAGAGAAACACAAGGAATGGGGATCGAAAGCAAAGGAGCTTGGTCCGCTTCATCGAGGAGGAAGGAGAACATATAGCATGTACAACCAAAAATACGCTAGATGCAAATAACGGGAGGACTAGAAAATAGACACTCCCTGTGACTATGACCCTGAAGAAAAATAGAGGGTTGAAGGTTGATAAAATAGATAGCAGTGGAGACAACCTCAACCTAGAAATAAGGAGGAACATGGGAAGCAAAAGCATGAGGGTGGTCTCAATAATGCGGCAATCCCCACCTTGGGTCTGAACGAAAAATATGAATGGAAGTAGAAAAAGGAGTGTACACCATGGAAGCAAACTCAACATATACCTGAAAGAAATACGCACGTAAGTGCATAAAGTAAATCCAAGTCTAACGAGAAAAGTCGTCAATAAAAACAACATAATATCGGTGACCGCCTTTGGATAGAAAAGATGAGAGACCCCACACATCAAAATGAACTAAAGCAAACAGAGAAGATAAACTAGATTCACTAGAACGATAAGGTAGTTATAGTTGTTTCCTAAGCTTACAACCTGTACATGTAAACTCAAGTGATCAATGGACACTTTCGACTAAAAATGCCCCGTGGGCAAGAGAAGAGAGTCCTGAGCCACAAATGAAAACTAACAGAGAAAAAACTGAAAGTAGATGTTGCATCAGATGTTGTAGGAGAAAAAAGACTAGGAGAAGGAAGACAAAGGTGATCGAGCACATATACCCCACTAAGGCAACGACCAGCTCCAATGTGAATCCTTATATGATGATCCTGCACATGACACAAAAGTTCATAAAAAAAAAAGGTAACCAAAAGAGGCTAACTGGTTCATGGAGATGAGGTTCATGGATAGGTTGGGAATGTGAGCAACACTAGAAATAAAGAAATTGGGATTCTCTAGGGTACCGCGACTAGCAATGAGAAGGATAGTACTATGGACAATGACGACCTATAGGTTTGGGGAGACAAACCGCAAGAGTGGAGATAAGGCATCAAGGGTCATATGAAATTAGACACTAGAGTCTAGTAACCAAGAGGCCGCCGTAATACCTCTGGGAGTAGATGCTGCTGTCGGATCAGTCGGAGAAGTTTGTGCATAGCCTGGTGCCGAGGAAACAAAAGAGGAAGCTCTGTGACAACTGATGAGCCAACTAGATGATATGCTCGGGCACAAACAACTAAGCATAAGTGTCACCAATGAACTTAGAAGGAGGCAAGACTGAAGCGGCTTGCAACTATTGGTTGTATTGCTGCTTCCAAGACACGCTGTAGCATGCGACACTCAGAACGAATATAGCTAAGAGTATGACAGTAATGGCAACGCAGAAGATAGTGCTAAGATGGACCAGAAGATTGTAGAGGCTGCTAAGGAGCCTGAGCTGGTGAAGGTAGTAAAGGAGGAGGCCGGACGGGAGCACCATAGCCTGGAGCAAGAGAAGACTAGTACTTCTGAGATACAGGGCGCATCAAGCCACTCTGAGGAGCAGCAAGGATAGAGTGAGGTACAGAGGAGATGCCAGTGTGGCGCATGCCATTTAGGGAGTGCAAACGTGTCTTCTTAGTAATCATTGAAGTAAGAGCATTATTGAGGGAATGCGGAGTAGGGTGATGCATCATTTAGTACGCAAAACCTCAAACTCTGGTTGGAGCTACATCAGGAAATCAGACAAGAGAAGGTGCTCACGATCCTCAACCAAAGCAGTGCAATGCTCACAAGTGGGCCAACTAGATGGTGAAGTCATATCCAACTGATGCCAAAGGTCACTAAGCTCGGCAAAGAAATCCTGAACGGATCGATCACATTGATAAGTGATGGAGAAAGCCTACACCAGAGAATACTTTTGAGCATGATTGGGAGGAAGTTACAACCTGCGTAAATGCTCCTAGATTCCCTTGGCCATCAGAAGATCACAAATAGTAAGACAAATAGGAAGCTCACACGAGTGATAGAGAATTGCAATGGCCTGTGAATCATCCTTATGCCACTTCACCCAATCTTGGGCCTGGGGAGAGACTACGCCACTGGAAGTAAAGTGGGAAGAGACCTCTAAATCATCCAAAGGTACAGGAGCGGGCTTGGTGCTATCAATGTGACCCCAAAGATTTAAGTCCTCGAAGGAGGACCTAGCCTTGTAATTCTTCCCATAAAACATAACATCCGCCTTCTGAAGATAGGAAATATTTCCTGAAGCCATGAGGAGACAAAACAACAAACACTTGGTGTGCACAAGACAATAGAGATGAAGAAACAAGACAACAAACACCTTGCGTGCACATGAGACTACAGATTGCAAGATGGAGGACTGGAGGAGGCCACGAAAGTGGAGATTGAAGGAGGTCTCGAGGATCACGGTGCGCAAAGGAGGATCAGATAACGTCCGTAGGGGGTGCAGGATGCAGCAGGGAAGCCGTGGGTAAGTCAAAGAAGGCTCGACAATCACGAACACAGAGAAAAGGAGATCGATAGTTAGGTAGAGAGAGATATAGAGGCGGTAACTGATTGAACAAGGAGGTGGCCAACAGCAAGGAGGAGCACCAATGGTCCAAATCCTAGTTCGGATATCATGTTATGAAGAGAGAGAGAAAAAGAGGAGAATAATATTCTCTATTCAATTGAATACAATGTACATCTACACATGTAAAAATAGGGTAGAGAGAGTGATAGGATCAGCCCCGAGGTAAGAATAAGGTACAATCATCATATACATTACACATATGTACAATTCTAAAGCCTTTTACATGAGTACTATTTTAAAACTACAAGGATAAGTTTCAATAAAAGCCTGTCTAGGTTGCTTTTAATGCATTTTTAAATAAGTGTTTAATTTATATATATATTTTAAAACACCTCGGTTATTTGTTTAAATGCATATTTATTTAGGCACATGTGGTTATGTTATATTTGTTTCAGATGTATGTGCATGTGAAGGATTTTGAGGTATAAAATTATTATTAAGGGTGGAGATTTACTAAAAAATATTCGGACAAATGTATGTTGGTCAATTAGCTCACAAGAAAGGAAGAAATCGGTGGCTTTTCAAAAGGGGATTGGAAATTGATTCCTTAAGTCTTTCATATGTAGCGACATATTTGAAAGATTATCCACTTTCATAGAGAATATTTTGATAAAAAAAGTACTTCTAGGAGAAACACCAAGGGATGTGATTCTGAAAAAAAAAACTATATATATATATATATATATATATATATATATATATATATATATTTGGTGATTCAGCCTTTTTTTTTTATTTCTATTTAAAAACAAAAAAAAACTAATTCCAATTGGTCCTTATTTTTTAAAAGGTTATTTGATTAAAAGATGGGCAAAAAATCTAAAAATTGGAGATTAAGGTTTTGATATTTTAGGGTTTGAATATTTTTGGGGTCCGGGAAGCCAAGCCCATTAGAAGCCCTAAATATAGGTGGGGCAGATTAGAGAGGGAATAAAGGGCATAAATCATGAAAAAGAAAAAAAAATTCATGCAAGGACAGAGAACATTTTCTAGGACTTTTTTTAGGACCATGGGGAAAAGCTAAACTTGGATGTTAATAGCCATGATACAAATCAAAGGGCTAATGGGGTCCATTTGAATGGGTCTTATCTATAAAGATACTATAGCTAGCAAAGAGTTAAAGCAAAGAACTATTTGAACACAGCTTATTGTGGAGGAAAGAATGCATGAAGATTTGATTGCTTCCATCATTGGAAGAATAAAGTTTTTTTAAAAAAATTTTTATTTTAGAAAAGTTGAAACACCTTAATAAATTAAGAAGGGGAAAAGTCAAGCTTGGAAATCAGAAATATATAAAGAAATAAATAATAAATATTTTGTTCATGGAGTATCTCTCATTGAACATTTGTTTTTGTTTTCTTTTCAAGTAAGGACTTTATTTGTAAGTGGATTTAGAAATTTAAAAATTGACATTAAGTCAACTTTGGTAAGAAAAGAAGAAATTTTTTCCCATTGAAAATTTCTTCAATTTTCATATTTGTTTCATGTTTTGTAGAAGATAGATAAAAACCTTATAAAGGAATAATAGCCAAGAGCCTTTAGATTAGATGATTAATAAGATTGTACTATATTATGTTTGCATTACTTTATTCATGAAAGTGGATTCTAACTTCCGTTTTAGTTCTAATCCATTCTTACAACCAACACAAACGAATGTTATGAGACTATTTGTAGAAAATAACAAGTATTAACACAAATAGTCTCATAATATGAAGTATTTGTAAGGACCAACAGTCTCTTTAGCCTATCGCAGACGTGCTCTTACGTGCACGCTTGAATGAATCGGAGTTCAAACCCCCGCTCACGCTTGTGTAAAGGCTCAGTGTGTTGAAATGGGCTCTACACATGCATGTCGTTATCGACTTTCCTCAGCGCCATTACCTCATTACAAAAAAAAAAAAAAAAGTATTAGAAAGTATGGAAGAAAGTATATTATTAGGGTTGAAGTATTAAAGAGAGTTAAATCCTAAAGGTCGTTTGATGTACAATTAAGACAAGGTCAAGACTAAGAACTTTACACTAATATATATACTTCACAACTAATAGTATTTCCATGAGTATCTCTCTCTCTATCTCCCTCTCTCTTTGCCTCTAATGGTCCATAGTCTTTTATAGTTCTTGGTGCAAAATAAATCAGAGTTCCCTTCCCAATAAAAGTTTATGGAAAATTTAAATCTCCTTTTTCCCTCTTTATATGCTGCAAGATCTTCAATTGCTCCCCTTCTCATTCACTTTTAGAGTGATGCTAACCTTTTATCCTTTTTCCATCATGATCTTGTTTTATATCGTGTTGTCTACATGAAATTAATTAGCTTTGATGAAATTAGCTTTCATCACTCTTTCCTTTGATCACCCATTCAATCCGATTGCAAAGCTTCACTTTTGTCCCTTTTATGGAAGGGGGAACTAAATCATAAATACCTTTGAGTATGTTGATCTTTGCATCAAATTTTTGTATAAAGACTTTTGAGTATGTTAATCTTTTCATAAATTTTATCTATATATATAAAAGACTTAACTAAAGTGAAATTTAATTGAAACCATTTCCAAGTAAATATAGTTCCCCCGTTTATAGATATTATAATAACTTATTTAATAAATCATTTTACTACTCCCTCATTCATTGATTTATCGATAATTTAATTAATTTTTGTTTTCACTTAATGACCTATTTATTTTATATTTGAGGTGATTTGTGGTCCAATTATTTAATGGATCCTTAACGATAAATTATAGTTATAAACTCCATAACATTTGTCTTTCATATTGGGTCGTTGGATCTCATTATTAAGTACTGTTTAACCGGCGGTCACAATATAACATAATAAAATTTTATTTTGGGCACGTGACGTGTAATTCACTCGATTGAAAGACGCCTTCCAAGCTCGAAAGTCCCCTAAACCCCCAGAAATAAGTAGTGAAAGTAGCTATAATCACTGGCGAAAGTACAAAATTTTCAAGCTTTAAGTTCCCCACTATGTGTATGATGAGTACAAAAGTCGCCATTACCAAGCGCCACGCCACCAGACGTTCCTCCTGTATGGATTTATCCTCATTAAAATAAATAAATAAAATTCCATTTCAATGGATTTTTATATTTATTTATATTGATATTCCTACTCTTACAAAGCAACTCGGGTATTTTCAACCTAAAAGTTTGTCTAATAAAGTTATCATTAATCTTTTAACATATATATATTAGATTTTTAACTATTCATCCCTTGCATAGTAAATTAATTGTCATATAGTCCTTAGATAGGGGTGTTTCGGGATCTAAATGTGAAATAAGTGGCTTATGGTGATATAGGAAAAGATAAATGTGATTGTAATAAGATTCAGAGACTATTCAATAATTATCCTCTATATATATATATATATATCGATGTTTTATATGTCACTTGGCTCTTCTTTGAAATTCTCATGATAAAACCCACGAAGGAACTACTACGTATACTAGTCTTGTCCAAACTCCCTAAAGATATAATAGTTCATGGCTTTGCTTGCTTTCCATGGCCCCTCCCATCCCACTGCTTTCAAGCTGATGATGATCAAGCCCTTGAAGCTCCATACCAGATGCGAGAACCCTAACCCTCTTAATTCCAATCAAGTCCCAAATTCATCTTCACTGATTTCCACAAAGAAGAGATGTTTGAGATGTGGAACTCTCTACCATGATAAGGATAACTCCCCCACTGCTTGCTCTTTTCATGGCCACACAACTGGTACCTTACTTTTTCTCTATCTTTGCCAATTTTTTAATCTAATGTATATACAATTCTGGTTGTGTACGTGTGATTATAAAGAAAGATAACCTTTTAATTCTACTCACCTTTATTCTACTCATCTTAGAAATGATACTCACTCATGATTTAGAAATTACTGTTGACATAATTATATTTAAAGTAAAACCGCATGAACAGTGCTTTCGCAAAAACATGAAATTAGTTTATATTCTAGAAATTTCATAATTATACATACCTGAGATTTCATATATGTTTGCATGTATATCTTTGTGGTCAAAGTCAACCTCATGATGTTTTACAATTTTTTTCTTTTTATATATTTTTATTTTGGAAAGTGGTCCAAAATGAGAATATATATATATATATATATATATATATATATATATATATATATATATATCAGACGATATAAATAAAGCTACTACCACATAGAAGATATTATCGCCGCTCCGAAATGGCTCGATACTTAAAACCTTCGAGCATGCCATCTCATATACAATACTAACTGCATTTCATAGGCCGCATCACAATATTATATCCGATATATATATATATATATATATATATATATATATATATATATATATATATATTCCATCATATTCTATTGCAAAACTAACATTGATTTTCATCTACCTATGTGATCCATGCTAATCTCAAGTATAGAACAATTAGCAGTATTTTCATAAGAGTTGTATATATCTCTAGATTAAAAAAAAAGAGAAAAAATTTCAAGTTTAAGTCAAAATTCAAAATTTGAATTACAACATATCTTTACTTGCATCCACCCTAACATGACAATGTAGGAGAAAGGGGACTATTCGCACTAGCGCCACCGCACCAAGGGATCGACGGAGAATGGAGTGAAAAGAGTGGTGTGATTGTCTATCGATGGAATGAGAAAGGAAGCAGACCGAACACTGGTCGAGCCAATTGGAAGAAGAGATGGACATGCTGCCAGGAGTATGATGAGCATGCAATCCCATGTAGACAAGGCTATCATGTTTGCTATGATGATGGACAGACTATCTATTAGTATTTGTACCCTATATACTTCATGTGGTTTTCTTGTTAACATGTTTGCATAAACATTACATTATTCCCCTTTTTTTACAAACTATGTATTTAAAATAAGAGACATTTTCACTTCATGGATGTCCTAGTAGTTTATGTGCCTTCAGACAACAAAAAATGTTCTTTTAGTTTATCCTAATGTGAGTATTTGGGAATAAGGGGGTGGGTGTTATAATACTTTATATATCTCATTTATAGATTTTATATGAGTAATGTTATTTGTACAAATTAAGTGTACCAAATAGACTTCTCAATTATTAATAACCATTACTTTTGTTGGAGGTCACCAACATCACCATTTTGAGGTGTAACTCTAAATGTTTTAAATGTATACAAAAAGAAAACAATATGAGTATAACAGTTGGAGGTTAATTGAGAAATGAACAAATGATATTTAATTGACTAAGGTTTCACATGAAATAATGGTGGACCTTTACTGTGGATATTGATTGTTTGAAGGCTTGGAGACGTGGGTAACTCTCCAACCACATCTCTAAATTGAATTTGTCATCTTATACTATTCTTGGAAATTGACAGCCATCAACACAAGAGTTAGACTCAACTTGCTTTTCAGAGTTCAAGCCGGACTGTGAATGAACCCACTGCAGTGTATATACTATATAACCTTGTCATGAAATAACATGAGGGAATATTAAGAGCACATGTGATAAATGAGTGTGGAAAAGTTGGACCGGGAGTTGGAGTTTTACTGCTTTCCAGTCAGGAGTGGTGTTGAATCCTCAAGTTTTGTTAACAAAGGAGGCTGTTATTGTTAGCACGCGGTTCATCAAAACAACAGCTGGAGATGTTGACCATATTTAGAAGATCTCCAACAGCAACTAAATTGTGAAGCTTTGCAGCAGCTGCAGCCAAGTCTTGAAGGAGATCTTGTGCAGTTTCAGGTTTGCAAAAGCTCCAGCTTTGACCAAATTCTGGAGGTGAGCTTCTTTATCTATTGTGGGAGATAGTAAGAGCTGTTAGTTCGTAATGGAGATCAGTTGAGTTAGTATTAGAATAGGTTCTTCTTATTCCGGTTGAGAGAGAGAGAAGCAGCAGGCGCAAGGCTTGGTGTTGGGAAGCTTAATAATAGAGCATGTATTTATACTCTTACAAACATTGAGAGAGTGGTATATATTAATAAGTTGAGAAGATATTAGTAAATCAATTTATAAATAATAGGCATGATTAAATAAAAACATGCTAGTGGGAATATCGATAAGGATAATATAAGGATACTAAATCAATATTTGGTCTGCTAGGTTCCGATCTCGAGTTGTACAGCGTGACGGGAATTAAATTCTTGAAAGAAAAGGTAGGCTCTCGCCACGCATCGTAAAGTATTTCTAACTCATAGTCCCTCTATTGATTGCCTCGGATTCTCGCTAGATAGATGTTGGAGTCCATCTTTTGCTTTTATCGCTTAGATGGACTTTGGAGTCCATCCTTTGCTTCTTGCATTATTCTTTTGAGATTTTGCATGTTTACCATTGCTAAAAATATTGGTTTTTCTTGAGCTACTTATCCGCTATATATTCTCCGTGATTTTGTACCGGGTGGCATCTCTTCTTCGCCCTGCATGACACTTATTCTAGCTCATTGCTAGGGGTTATACCTCGAACTATAATCGGCCCCTGCCGTGGGATTATACATCGCCATGTGCACATGCTTTCATACCTAAGACACTATATCACTTTGACCGCTGATCTGCCGCTGGCCATGTTACACTAATAGGTATACTCTCACTTGACCGGGGCTTAATGCACCGTGGCATGTTATAAACCGTAGTATCATATATGCCTAAGATGTAGTATGATGCACGCACAAATATAATACGATACACTTCCGTAAGTATATGGGGTCAATCAAGTAGTAAAAGTACTCAAAGGTAAGGTAGCTCGAATCTACAAGGACTGACCACTAGTACTAGTTGTCCTTTATTATCTAGTTTAACTATAAGAAGAGTTGTGTAATCAAGCTAGTTGAATATCCCAACTAAAAACTAATGTGAACAATTGATAGGATTTGGGTAATTAGAGATGAAAAAGATGGCACCTCGGATCACAATCCCCTATGATTCCCTTGCTAGTGATCTAATCCTTATTACCAAGCCAATTGCTAATAATTCCTTGAAGATGTAACAATATCGCTTCTAAGCAAAGCACCGTGATCTCCTCATGATGCTCATGCACACCCTAGCACCCTTTGTTTGACTAAAAACCTATTCTAGACAAATCCCGTGACCAATGCGATACTCTAGCCGCCTGAAGTTACCATACAAGCACTCATGGTGCTGGGTGCTCTAACCTACCGAGGTGATGACTCGAGGCTCATGTAATGGAAGACCATATAGATATAACTAGACAGATAATAATTCTAGGCTAATGTAATACAACCTACCTAATTCATCCAACAAAGAATAACATTACTATGCCAATGCTAAAGGATGATTAAGCTCATGCACAAGATAAATCCAATAAAGAGAATTTCAAATACAAACAATCAAGATGCACATGCTGATTATTTAATAAGCAAAACCAATAAATATAAGAAATAAGTAACAAGTTCATCTTAGGGTTCAGTGTCCGTGGCACTATAAAAAGGTTTAGCCTTTCATGCTATGATCTATCATAACTAAGATACAAGAGGAGGCTATACAATCAAACATAGAATTCTTCCCTTGATAATGCCTCCTCTCGCTTTCAATTCTTCCTATGAAACCCCAATTGGCGCTAAGTGTAAATCGCCTCTAGATCGCTTCACGTAAGTTCCCCTTTTTAGGGTTATGTGGACGACCTTTTATAGATTTTAATTTAGCTTAAACACGGCCGTGTACATATGAAGCACAACCGTGTTGGACCTAAGCATGCTCGTGGTTGATCTTGACATCGCTGCGTTTTGGTCCAGCGACGCGACGCGGTAAATGCGTTTTTCAATAAACAGAGTTGTATGGGGTTGAACACGCCTTGCTTTGTGATCACGCCAGTTAAGTTAGGAGTACCCCAACCACGCTCTTCTCTTCATGTGCTCTATTTTTCCTTTTGCTTCAAAATGTCCGAATCCCGCTCCTTTTGCTCCCGTACTTGTTTACCCGCCTAATCACATAAAAATAGCCACAAAGAGTACAAAAATAGATAATTTATGCCCTAAAAATGGTGCAAGTGCATGTGAATATAAGGAAAATTTATGTATGATCATGCACTCTATCAAGCAATACTGCGGATTTTGCTTTTTACTTTTTCTCGAGATGTAGTACTCTCGTGACGCACTACTTGCTTTTGGCTCGATTCTTTTGCTTATGGCCTTTCGCCACATTATTGTTTTCTTCCGATTCTACTAAGGCTTTCTATCGGCTCATGCAATTTGGTTGATATTGTTTTTAGGGAGACGGTAGGCTTAGGATCGCAAGCGTAGTAGGGGCATCTCTCGAGTAGCCGCTATTACATCTCCCCGAGGTCTCATAACCTCTTATTTTATTCCGTGAGAGTGAGATTTGGACTTATGTTTTATTGTGTATTTGTTATTGACTCTAGGGGTGACAATCTGGATCTGTGTATGGGTTTTATGAACCCTTAAGATACTTTATCTGGTATTGTGTAAACTCCTTGTTATCTTATTTATTATTATCATTCCGCTGTTACTCTGATCTATATCAGGAACTTGAGGCCTTGCAACCGGCATGGATTTATCCCTATTTGGGTAACGGTCCGGGTTCTGCTAACATGCCTGACCCGAAGTTCGTGGTGTGACATCTTGATGTGCTCCTTATCCCACAAGTCAAAGAATGAACTTGGAGTTTTTAACTAGTAGAGGTTGACTAGGTGAATCTAGAAGAATGTTATTTTCTAGTGTTGAAGGAATGGGGTTTTTATAGTAATGGGTGACTCTAGAAATGTTCAAAATCCCAAAACCGATGTTCTTGAGTTGATTTCTCCTCCTCAATATCAGCTTTGTGGTTGTATGGTTGGATTTCCAAGAAAAACAACATCCATCATATTGTAAAATTTCTTGGTAATAAGAGAATAACATTGGTGTCCTTTTTGACTCCAAAGAATACCCAATAAAGATGCACTTGAGTGACTAGGGTTCTAGTTTACTCCTATGTTGTTTATGGATATAAACAAAATGCAGAGAACACCTAAGATTTTGTGTGCAATAGACCATTTCATCTAAAACTTACAAAGAAGTTGCCAAACAAAGGCTAAGAGAAAAAGGGTACATGTATGACGGACATAACATCTACAATTGGATTGAAAAAGGGTATAAGCGCTTCTGGGTAATTTGATGAAGAAAACTATTCAATAAAAAGATGTAATTAAAACTTATACACATTAAACTAAAGATATTAAGCATAAGAAACATTAATGAGATGGGAAGTTAGAAAAGGATTTTAATAGTATTTGACATAGCATTTGGAAATATAGTAGTATGACTGTAGGTTTTTATAAGGCTGGCCTCCCACAAGAAGAACTTTGGATATTAGTGGAGAACATAAGGGACCTAGCAATCTATAAAAGATGCCTACATACGAACTTAATTGTACTATTCCTTAGTTTTCTAGAAAGTCTCCTAGAATGGAGTTGTAATAATCCATCATCATACTTCAGGATCTCAATTTTTTTTTACTTTAATTGAAGTTTTTAAATATTTGGTCTGTTTATGATTTTTCTTTCATTAGGAATATCCAAGTTAGTCTAGTATGGTCATCTATGAATGAGAGAAACCATCTAGTATTAGTTATATTTTTTATTTTTTATGGCCCCAAATATCACTATGGATTTTAACAGAAAGTATTTGCAGTTGTTAAGTGATAGAGTTTGTGTAGGCCGACAGATATGTGCATGAACTAATTCAAGTGGAGCTCTAGCTCTCCAAGATGTCTTTGAGAATGGAAGACGATGCATTTTCCTATAGATACATCCACCACAAAATGCATTGTTCTCTAAAATTGTAGGCAAGCCAAATACCATTCCTTTGTCTTTCAACAATTTCAAGCCTTTGAAGTTGAGATGCCTATATCTCAATTGCCACAAGTATGAATTATCATATCTAAGACTTTGAAAAGCAATATGTTCATTTAGTGGCATAATTAAAGGAAATACGTTATTTGAATTCATTTTTAGTTTTCCCACAATAATCAAGTTTGTCTTCCTTTCAATGATGGAGCATTCTTCTTGGTCAAAGTTTAATTTGTAGCCTCTTTGCAAATAATTGTCCAACACTCAATAAATTTAGAAGCTAAGCTTGGATCATAAAACACATATGAAATTAATGTTGTTACTTTCCTTGGAGTGTACAACAATTGCACATTTGCCTTCAATTTGATGTAGTTTCCTATCTCCAAGTTTTAATTCAGAAAAGTAGATGATGTCCAATTCATGAAAGAATTTTTGGTTTCCTATCATGTGATTGCTACAACTACTATCAATGTACCATCATCTAATTCTTGTTGGGAATTCATGCAAGTATAGAAAACTTGATCCATCCCTTTTTCTTCTACATAATTAGCTTCATTGCTTTTTTGTTCCTTTTATATCAACAGTCCATTAAGAGTAATTTGGAATTTTACACCTTCTATAATGTAACCGACAATCTTTTCTTTCGTGCCCATTTTCCTTGCAAATATTAAATCTACATTTTGAATTGCCATTGAAATTTCTTTAATTGAAAGAACCTCTTCTTCCATTACCTCTAGCTCTAAAATTTTGATTTCTAGCTCATCCTCTTCCTCAACCAAACCTTTGTGTTGAATAACATTCTTTACTTTCTTGTTGCAATTTTTAGTTTCTATTTTCTCCAAGATTAATTAACCTTTGATTGAAAGGCTTGCTCTAAGCTTTTGCTTGAAAAATCAACTCATTCTCTTTTTATGAGCCTCCAAAGATCCCACAAGCTCATCAAGAGTGAGTTGTGATAAATCTTTGACTCTTCTATTGCCGCAACAACATGTGCTCAAACTTTGGCCGGAAGACTTCTTAAAACATTTTCATTGACTCTCTTATCCGCTATGGTTTCTCCATAGCTTCTAATTTGATTAATCACTGCAGTAAATCTTGGAGAATAATAATTTGGACAAATTTCACCTGCCTTTCATGATTAGGATTATCAAATTCATGCCATAGATTTTGGAAGTTTGATGGCTTATCACTCTATCATAACCACCAAATTGCTTCTTCAGACATCCCAAGCTAATTTTGCTGTAGTTACATGTGAATTTCAAGGAAGAATAGCTTTGCTTACCACTTGATGCATGAGGGCCAAAAGCTTTGCATCTTTAGTTCCTCTTCTTATATTCTTATTTTTTTTGCTGCACTAGTCGAAACTTCTTAAGGATCCTTGCTTTGTTCAAAACCCTCCTCTATAATCTCCCAATGGTCTTGAGAAGTAAATAATAATGTCTTAATGAGAATGCTCCCATAACTTTCTCCAAAAAGGATGGGAATCCCTTGTTGGGAGTAATTGAAGGCAAGCTCACTACTAAATGCATTGCTAGATGAGGCCATTAACTGGGGGTTGAAATTGGTGATTTTGAGAAGGAGAACAAAGAAAAAAAATCAGGCTCTAATACAAAAATCATAGAAATTGCAAAAAAAAAGAGCTATAATAACTTTCTCATTGAACAAGAGCTAAAGACTAAAAGGTTTCTTAAAGCTTCTACTAGGAGTTGACAGTCACTTGACTTTTATTACAAAACACACAAGACTATTATAACAGAAAATATTAATCCCTAATACATGATGAGTGCTGCTAGCTCGCAAGCTCGCAAGTGGGCGGGGTCGCTCAAGTAGTAAGGTACCCTTAGGGTAGGGTAGTCGAATCCACAGGGACCGATACTAGTACTCACTAGGACTCTATTATCTAGCCTGGAAAAGATCGTTGATGAATTGTTCTTACCTAAATCCTAATTAAACTAAACTAAAGTGACAGTTGGCTAGTTGGGATTTATCAATCAGAAGGGCATGGCACCTCGAGTCACTATCCCTCTAAGAATCTCTCATGATCAATCGTCTAATATTAGTTTCTTGATTTATCTATTCCCGACCGTGAAGAACCCTAATTTAGTTTTGACCGATCCCTCTGAAACCAAAACCCTAGCCACACCTGAGGCTACCACGACGCATTTGCATTGTATTATTACTAGTGTTCTATGGTTCTTAAGCTATTAGGTTTTACCCTAATCCGGAAAGTGAGTTGAGGTTGTATAGCAACCCAAGCCACTCACCCCATCCCTTGTCGTCAGCTCTTATTGTCTATGCTAAGACCTAGTTTGACCTTGATCTCTCTTCATGTATCAAACAATTCTGATAGTATGGCCGACGCTTTGGCAATAACAAACCATATTAAGCATACATAGACAATTCTAAGAGATAAATAAAGAAGAAACTAATATTAAAGAAAAAGATTCATAAGTTCATCTAAGAGTTTAAGGACCCTAGGCACGACAAGTGGTTTAGCCTCTCATGCTAATGAAAGACATCATAATAACCAAGGAAGAAAGCATAAGAAGACTCATAGATTCCCTGGTATAATGCTTCCTCCGCCTTCTCCCCGAAACCCTAGCTGTCGATTCCTGGATACGCCAAAAGTTCCTCTGAGAAGTATTATCGATGGCCTTTTATAAGTTTCAGACTTCACGCACACGCCCATGTCATCTATCACACGGCCGTGTCCTTTTGTCACATGGCCGTTGTTGACCAAAAGCTACAGTGCACGCACTCAAGCCCTCGCATGCAAGTGTACTTAGTCGCAAGTAATAAACTACAGTGAGTACCGTGTCGAATCCACAGGGAAGGCTTACTAGGTTTAGATGAACACTAACCTACTAAGTTTCTTAGTAAAGTAAATCGCTTGATTAAGTGGAAGTATACTAATCTAAACTATTCCTAGATAGAAGTGAGAGATAACGAAGGGTGCGGGGGAATTCTCTCTATGATATGCTTCTAGGGTTGTATGACTCTAATGACTTGTTATGATTTTCTCTTTGGCTTATTAAGTTATCAAGGTTGTGGATATGGGTGTTTCAATAATAAATATTGCATTTATGTGCACTCTGGGTGCATCCTACAAGACCTTATTTCTAAGGATCAAGCCTCTAAAGTCCATATTTCTATCGGTACATTAGAAGCATTATAGGGTCAATCTTTATCAATACCATGGAATTGCCT
The DNA here is from genome assembly GCA_026586065.1 of Dioscorea zingiberensis. Lineage (NCBI taxonomy): Eukaryota > Viridiplantae > Streptophyta > Magnoliopsida > Dioscoreales > Dioscoreaceae > Dioscorea > Dioscorea zingiberensis. The sequence continues at coordinate 24,827,391 of CM048825.1, read as the reverse complement.
CTACTTATTTCTAAGTGAGAGAACAAATTGGTGTTACTCATTGGCCCAATCGTGAATCCTCCACTCTACTTACAAACCTATATTTCTACCAAAGGCTTGAAGTTTAAGATACTTATTGTCTCCTCAAACCAACAATGATTAAAGAGAGAGATTCATAGGCACATCCACATTTATAATAACAAAGCAAAACCAAAGATAATATAAATATCAAATCAAAGAGTTTATACAACCCCTAGCATAGATATTCAAGCCACCATTACATCTAAGGATTCAAGTACAAAGAAGAGATAAATCCAATTTAAAAACAATAAGAAATAGGTTCCCCCTTTGTTTTGAACTTCTCCCCACTAGATTTGGCCTTGAAACCCTTCAGACGCTTCTTCTTGGAGCCCTAGTCACACCCCCAAATGAGAGATGATCAAACCCTAGAAAATCAGCTAGTTTTTATATCCAACTCGGCAAAAGTGACATCTTGATGTTAATTTATTTCTTGTGGAGCGCTCTCAGCCTTTTACTTAACATCGCTGATGTATTCGGGTCTACATCGCGGATGTCTTCATCAACACAACGGTCGGATGACCATTTCAACTCGGATCGAGCTGAAATTTTAATCGAAAGTGTTCCTAACTTATTGGTCTTCAATCAAAACTGTGGAAAATTGATTTGGAGTCCTCAGAGCTCTTCCAAAGAAATTCCCCGGATCTCAGCTTCTCTTTTAAGCTACTCACAATCCTTTTTCCTTTTACTCCTTATGCTCCTTTGTCATGGAACACCTATCTATTTGCTCCAAGATCATCCATATCTTGCTCCAATGGACTCATTATCTGTCAATATTAAAAACACTTGCATTTATGTATAAACTAATCCATTTAGTATAGAAATTCACTAAAACAAGTGTGCATGCTAGTTGAGGTAGAGTTTATACAAAATAACCCAAATTGGCTCTTGAATACATCAGTAGATGGCCATATTTGGTCTCAATCTAGCATAATATGTCATCTAAATAGCTCTCTTTTGAGAGCTATAAGCCGTGTCATCTTATACACAACCATGTCTTCAACAAATTGAAAGTGCTTTTATTTAATTGATTTTTATTTGAATTTACACACCCATGGACACGCCTTGACATATCTCATGTACGTGGTCATGCTCGCTTTGGTACTTCTAGCTTCTAATTTCCTCCGCATTTGCTTCTTTCTCCAAAGTGTTGAATTATCTCGCCAATTTACGTAAAAACACCCAACAACGCATAAAAAGTGGGAGAAACTATGCTAAAATGGATCCAAAAGGGCATGGGAATATGATAAGAAAATATGTATAATTATGCACTCATCAAATACTCCCTTACACTTATAATGCTTGTTTGTCCTCAAGCAAAGAAAAAATATAGAATACAAGCTTAGATGATGAGTGCCCCATCTCCAATCTTATAAATATTTAGAAGTCCCTCTTGTGTCCTGTAAACATATAGTGTTAGGTATCAAGATGCTGTTTTTTATTTTTATTTTAAATAGGTCCTACTTTGTAACCTAACTCCCCCTAATGCGGTGTGTGTATAACCCTTTCCATGGTGCCACCTATTAGCTTAGGCCCAAATTCTGCAACTAGTATGAATATACTATTTTTGACTCTTTTAGCCGGGGTAGTAGCTTCATACATCTAATGTGGTAGACTTTTCCCTCGGTAAGTCATCAAGTGAACATTTGTGATGCCTAATATTAGACTACTCAATAGCTGCTTTTTACGCCTTCAAAAGTGATAGATCTTTCTACCATCTTTCTCACATTAGTACGACATCCCTAATGGATCAGACTTTCCTTTATTCTAGCTTGTTCAACAAGGAATTTTTTTTCTTTTTGTTTTTAAAGAAGAAACTAATTCTTAGATGGTTAGACTAACTAAAATGTGAATCTAAGTGGGTAAATGACAGCAAAGCCAGGCTTTGTGCTCAAGTTTTTGTGAGGTGTCAAGTAAAAGTAAGACCACACACACACACACACACACACACACACACACACACATATATATATATATTTGAAAAAATTGACGCCTAACATTAATGTCAACCTAGATCCCAAGAGGACTCCCAATCATTGACTATCATAAATCATATTAAACCAATATTCATCATAATCGACAGGTACAAAATTTAATCCCTCCCCATACATAAACTATACATTGTCCCCAATGTACCCAATGTATGCATAATAAAGAGAATATGAAAGCAAGATAAAAAACAAATGAAAACGAGATCACTCTACTTAACTGGGTGGTGGTGCTCGTGGTGAAGATTCCCCGACAAAAATCTTCTCGCCATGATTTCCAAAGTACCCTGCGTGATATAAGAACCACAAAAGTGATGCTCAAGTGTGATATTTAGAGATGAGAAATCGTGGTGCCTCGCTTTTCCTAAATAAAAAGAAAAGTACAAAAGTGGTGATAAAATAAAAGAAAACCTGTGTGCCTGGCCATTGTGCTCCTCATCCTTGTGACCAAATGGGCCTTGTTGTCATCACTGGCCTCCACCCGCATCGCCTCTCATGGTGCGTAGGTGCAAGTGGTTGGGGTAGGTACCGACCGCCTCGTTGATCAAAAGTAGACGGTCCCTATTAGCAAGTCTAGTCGTATATCTTGCTCGACTGGGTCCGTCTTAGGAGCCGCAGTGTGTTAGTAGCAAAATATAGAGGAGGTGGTAATGTAGTGCTCGGTGCTGTTGTGGCCGAGTTTGCTGGCTCCTACCTCGGAGTCATGTCTGACTCGATGACTCGGTAAATGGTCCCTCTGGACGTTTAGATCTGTCAAACTATCCTGAGAGCCCTAGTGTCTCCATCTTGATCTCTATGGTCCCTCTTGCCATCATCAGTCTGCCTGTGGCTCCTCCTGCCAATGAACCCATCCTATGGGCAAGTCTGATAATGTATGGGCCCCCCAAGATGGTCGGGATCCTGAGGTAGGTACCCTGATGGAGTAGGAACTGGGCGACAAGCCAACCCAAGTTGATCGGGATTCCCTCCGCCATGCTCGATAGGAAGAGGAAGTCTTGGGTGTTGACTACCCCTGTGTTGTCGCCTCGCCATGTAATGGAATACGCGAGGACATAGTGGATAAATCTGAGGTTAGGGGTCCTAAGTGTGCTGACTTTCGACCGCTACTGGGTCGCACTCTCACCTCTCAGATAAGCATCAACCTATAGTCGAAGCTCACCTCGTGATGGTGTCTCAAGGATATCGAGGGAGCTGTGACTGCTGGTTTGTGTATTCTCCTCATCATATAGTCCCAAGTGGAGGGAGAACTGGGTGTAGCTCATCATGTGCATCGCTCTCCCAACTAGAATCAATCTCATCCGGCCTCGTGCCATAAAGCAGTGGTATCTCCTCGGTGATTGTGAAGGTGGCGAGGACCTCTAGAGTGAGCTCCTAGCATGTCGCTCCTCAATCGTGAGTAGCCTCCTCCAACCTCCTACCTCAAGTAGGCTGCTGAACTCTTCGATGAGTCCCACATCCTTTGTAGACCCTAAAATCAATAGATTGGGTTTCCCTGAGTTCTTGTGGTGTAGTACGACATACCTCCTACTAGTGGATCTCTAATCCAAAGCTTTGCTCAGTGGGTCGGGAGCTTCCTTCTCCCTCTTCCTCTTTGGAGGTTGACCGGGAGCCCATGCCTCACGGTGTTGGTGATAGACACGGGCGCAGGGAGTGTGACACTGCTGTGAGATCTAAATGGAGGTTACAAATTGGGCAAGTGGTCCGCATCGACGGAGCCATGGCGGTGTGCGCGCCGCCCGAGGAGGGCTCGTTGGAGTTTTGGAGGCGTAAGAAGGGGTGCTCGCGGTGGAGAATAGAGAAGAGAAGGGCTACCGCTTTGTGGCTGCAATGCCCCTTTTGCAATTAAAACCCAAGATTTTTGAATCTTCAGCAAGACATGGCCGTGTCATTAACTACACCATTGTTTGATTGGTCACACGCCCGCCGCACTGGGCGGTGGTCCTCTGCCTTGCATTTGATTTCTCTCGTGTTTTCTTCCCGAAAGCACGACACGCCTTGGCACACGCCGATGTCAGCTGGCATTTGATGCTCTATATCTTGGTTGCTCACCGTGGTTTTCCAAGGGCGATATCGCTTTCCACACACCCTTGTCAAGGGGCGGTGGTGGTATGTAACTTCTCTCAGATATTATTTTTTCCCTATTTTCCCTCCTCTTCATTATCCCGCTTCGCCATCAATTCTCTATATTTTTGTACTTCCGGGGTATTCCCTGTGATTGGATAGGTAAACATGTGCAAACTGTGATAAAAGGACCAAGAAATGGGACGCATTTCAAAGCAAAAAGTGGCAAAAGATTCCCCACTAGTAGAGAAGTGCACGGCCGCGTTCTCAAGTAAACACGCGCCGCTCAAGACCTGCGTAAATCTCCTCGATAAAGACTCAAGTCACCGCGGATGCGCTTATGAAGAGCATGGGGGTGCTCCATTAAACACCGCTTCAAGACAACAACACGGACGCAGTTTTATGAGCACGGCCATACTTCACAGATTAAGATTCTATAAATAGCCGCCGCATAAACCCTAGAAAGCAACTTTGGTCGAAAGCAGCTCTCGCGCATTCTCACCGCGGGCAAAATTTAGGGTTCCGTGGAAGAGTCAAGGCAGAGGAGAAACCCTAGGGAAGATTTTTATGTCTAACTTTATGGTCTCCTCTTATATCTTAGTTATGGTATTCTATAGCATGAGAGGCTAAAACTTCTATAGTGCCTCTATACATAAACCCTAGGGATTGAACTTGTTAATTGATTTTCTAATATGATTTGGTTTTTCTTTTATAATGATTCTTGATTAGCATCCCGATTGTTTGTGTTTACAACTCGCGGTGGTTTTAACTCTGAGTGTTTCATATCATTAATTTCCTCAATGGATAGCATTAGCATAATATTGTTCTACTTTGGATGGTCATGTGGTTAGTATTATTGCATTTGCCAGGAGTTGTTACCTTTTCTGATATCCATTTGTGTTTTTCCATGCATAGGCCTCGAGTCATCTACCATAGTGGGACAGAGCATTCAGTACTCTCGATGTTTATGCGGATGATTTAGGATTGTTAGAATATTGTATTAGCCTAGGGATTCATCTAGATAGGTCGTAGCCAGATATAAATGTCACAATATACATGAACATCACATGAGATCAGGTGCTGCAGTGAGAAGTATAATTGCTACATTGTTTAGGAATTGTTAGTAATTAGCAAGTAATAGGGAATCAATCACTAGAAAGGGAATTCTTGGAGGATTGTGATATGAGGTGCCATATCTCCCTCCGATTTACCCTAATCCATAATTATTCGTGATCGCCTTTTTAATTAAGATATCCAACCACACCAATTATCATACATTGTTAGGTTAGGCTAGGTAATAAAGGATAATTAGTACTAGTATCCAAATAATGTGGATTCAATCGCCTCTACCTTTTGGGTACATTACTACTTGATCGACCCCAGATACTTGCGTGGAGATTGTCGCTACATGTTCATAATGCGTATTAAGTTTTTGGCATTGTTATGTAGGAACCGTTGTTCTAGGAACATTAGAATTTATTATCATAGCTATTTTTCTTTATTCTATCTAAAAAAGGAAAAAAAAGAGAGAAGAGGAAATTCTATCGCGGCCCTTTGAATAACCGAGCAATCTTCCTTCCGTAATAAAGAGCAGTAGTCTAAACTAAATGACTCGTAATCGGGCAACCCCACTCAAAGACCTCTTGGCACACCATGTACACTACAGCAAGACAACGATCCACAAACTAGAACTTACAAAGATAGAACAACTTGATCTAGAAGAGGTTATTCGCAGGTTCGAGGAAAGCACAAACAGATTCATACAATCAACCTCCGATAAGATAAACAAGATTGAACAAGTCGCATATATCACAATAAACACCGAGAACTCAGCTAATTGGGATGTGTGCAGCCAAAAAAATCAACAAGAAACTTAGTTCGATTAATTGAAGCGGAGACCGAAATTAAATACACCCATGAAGAATCTAGTCCCTAGGAAGATCTGAGAAATGGAATATGGGTGAAAATTATATCGTCCATTGAAAAACCCCCAGAAATAGAACTCAAAAATCTACCTGAGTACTTGGAGTACGGATATTTTTAAGAAGGCATGAAACTTCAAGTGATCATCATAGCCGATCTACGTAAGGGTCAAAAGGAGAAGTTGTTGGCAATGCTAAAGCGCACAAGATAGCTTATAGCATGGAAGATAGCCGATATCAATGGAAGCAACCCTCAGATTTTGCACACATAAAATATTGATGGAGGAAAACTACAAAACCTAAGGTACAACCCTAACAGAGATTGAACCCCAATATGAAGGAGGTGGTGAAAGCGGAAGTGAAAAAGCTACTAGACAACCGGATTAATTTACCCCATCTCGATAGCCCGTGGCTCACCTGCAAAAGTCAGCCCCCAAGAAAGGAGGAAATGATCGTGCGTAATGATAGGAACAAACTCATCCCAACAAGGATTGCCATTGGATGGAGGGTATGCATTGACTATAGAAAAATCAATGATTCCAAACGTAAAGGACCACTTTCCTCTCGCCATTCATCGATCGGGATGTTAGAACGCTGTGTCACCATTATTATCGCCTCGATGGTATGTTTAGATATCTACCGATCCCAATAGCTTTTGAAGATCAAGAAAACCATGTTCACCGCCCATACAAAGATGATTGCTTATTGCGTATCACCTTTTAGTTTATGTATTGCTCCAGCCACTTTTCTTCAACGCTGTGCATGATATCTATCCTTGATGATTTTCTAGAAGACATCATGGAGGTTTTATGGATGACTTTTGGTATTTGCCATTCATTTAACTTGTGTCTTCATAATCTAGGAAAAAGTTTTGCAATGGTGTGAAGAAACAAATCTAGTCCTAAATTGGGAAAAAGTGTCACTTTATGGTACAAGAAGGAATAGTCTTGGGTTACAAGACTTCCAAACAAGGCATAGAGATAGATAAGGAAAAATTGAAACCATTGAAAAACTATCACCCTAGTGTCAATCAAATAAAAGCAATTAAGAGTTTCTAGGGCATGTCGGCTTTTTATCAGAGGGTTCATAAAAGATTTTTCAAAATCACAAAACCTCCTCACTAAACTGCTAGAGAAAGACGTATCATTTAACTTTTGATCAAGAATGCATGGAAGCATTTACAATTTTAAGGGACCAATTAATAAAGTCTAACTCCCGCCACCTGCATTGGAGCTTACCTTTTGAACTAATGTGCGATGCAAGTGATTTTGTAGCTTGGAGCAGCTTCTAGGTCAAAGGAAGGATAAACACTTTCGGTCCATCTACTACACGCAAGAAAGACGCTTAATCTTAAGGGCGCAAGAAAACTAAGCACAAACAACCTAAATGGAGCTTATTGGCAAAGGGTTTATGCATTTGATAAATTTCGCCCATACTTGATCTTATCGAAAAGTCATTGTTTATAATCGACTATGCGACGCTGAGGTACTTGTTGAACAAACTCGATGCTAAAACTTGCTTAATACATTGGGTGTTACCTTGCGTAAATTTGATCTCTAAATTTGGGATAAACGAGGGGCAGTAAAACGAGTTGCAAGCACTAATCACCTATCCTCATTGGAAAGTGTTAGACGGCTTAAGATGGAAAAAGGGTGAAGTCAATGACGCATTTACCCCGACGGTAGCAGCTACATCCCTACCTAAAAATAATAGAAAAGATAGAGACCCCATGGTTCGTAGAATTCACAAACTATATGGTGGGACACATCACCTCGACAGGCCTTTCTACCCAAGAAAAAAAGAAATTCTTCTTTGACCTATGGAACTACATATTAGAGGACCGGTACTAATACAGAGTCTGTGCAGACAAGTAATTCGAAGGTGTGTGTCTTAACCTCAAGGCCGTGAAATAATAAGACACTGTCACACAGGACCAACAGGTGGCCACTTCAATGCAAACCGAACAACTGAAAAGTCTTCATGGCTGGATTCTTTTGGCCCTCAATATTCAAGGGCACAAGGACTTTCGTGCAAGCATGTGAAAAATGTCAAAGAATAGGTAACATTTCTAGATGCGACGAGATGAGCCAAAGTCCGATCCAACAATATGGGAATCGACTTTATGGGAACCTTCCCAAACTCTAACGGAAATAAATACATTTTGGTCGAAGTAGACTATTTCCAAATGGGTGGAAGCACAAGCCTTGCTGATAAATGATACAAGAGTAGTAGTCAAGTTTTTGAAGAAACTATTCTCTCGCTCACACCACGGCAAACATCATCAATCGCTATAAGCACCTTTTGGAATAGTTGGCTTGAACAAACTTTGAGGAAATATGGAGTAACACACAAAATGCATGCAATTCCCATACAACCCTCAAAACTAGCGGGTCAAGTCGAAGGTTATCAAATCGAGAACTTAAGTGGATCCTTAAGAAAATAAAGATAACGTAATAGACGGACTTGTCCAAAAGATTAGACGATGCATTGTGGGCATACGTAATCCACATACAAGACACCAATAGGGAGTACCTAAAGATAGGTTGGTTTTATGGAAGGCCTCGCAATCTACCAAAGAGAATTAGAACATAAAGCGCATTGAAGGCAAATGTAAGTTCCTTAATTTTGATATGGCAAAACTATATAAAATGAAAATTTCAATTGAACGAATCGAGGAATTACAAAAAGTCGTGACGAGAACACAAGGATATACAAGGAACAGGCAAGGAAGTTTCACGATGAAAACATAAAGAAAAGATAACATTTTTAGGTAAGAGATCAAGTTATGCTTTTTAACTCACAGCTTCATTTATTTCCAGGAAAACTCAAGTCAAGATGGTTAGGCGCGTTCACAATTATGCAAGTCCTCCCACATGGGGCAATTGAAATCACACACCCATCCAAAGGTACTTTTAAGGTTAATGGATAACCAAGCCATATTTATCACGTGACAGTTCCTACAAACACAGAGCTTAGAGAAATTTCTTCTCTATGACCCATCATAAGGATAGAAAACGCCAAGCTAGTGACTTTAAACAAGCCCTTATTGCGTATGCAACCCAAGCCTCGAGCCACTAACATACGTAAGGAAGGATCACACAAAGATAAAGTGGAGGAAAATCAATAGATAGTTGCGGCTAAGAGCATGGCCATGCTTTAGGCCGTGCAACTTTCGGGATACCAAAAGGCGGGTGTAAACATTGAACACTTAGTATGCATTATCAAGAACACTACCGCTTATCAAACACGACCAAGCTTCCAAAGAGCTCAACCGCGGCTTATCAAACACACCAAGTGTTTCAGAGCGTGCATACCGGATATTCAAGACAAGAGTCCCCATCAAGCACCTAATCGCGCTTCCTTGAAATACGGCCGTGCTCAATCACGGGCCTGAAGTGAGTCGGGTTTTAAGAAAAACCTATCATCACCAAGCCACCGCCACAACCCTCCAAAATCCCTTCTCATTCCCTCAATAGTGCAACCTCTAGATTTCACTCAAAATTGCAAATACAAGCACCTCCACCAATGTCTAATCAAGCAAACTACCATTCAACCATCACCAAGAAAGATGTCAAGAAGAGAAGACCACATTACCCCCAACCAAGAATTTACCTAACAAGCCCACCGTAATAGATACGCTTGGCTACAAACAACTAGGGATTCAAAGAATCCTCAGGACAAAATGATTGGAACATCCTCGGCTAGTTTAGGTCTCGCTAAGGAAACCCAAAGCTAGTGATCATGGGATCATGGGATCGCGTAAGCTAGAAATAAACGATCCATCATACCGAGAACTCAAAATGGAGGTACTATTTATAATCACAATCATCATAAGCGCCATGTCACCGACATGATCAAATCTAATTCCAAATACAAGGTGCAAGGAAAAAGATGAGCTAGACCGAATTCACACTCTACCTCGACCTCTACAACCTTGAGTTCACCAAAATACAAGAATACAATCTATTAAAAGCACATAGGCCACCAGGACATGGCTCCCAAGAAGCATGTCGAAGAGGCCTCAAAGACTGCATCCACAACACAATCCGTAAGTCTCAAAGGCTTCCTCACTTCGATCCCTCGCCCTCAGGTACAATGATGCAATTCTTAGTCATTTCATAATAGGACCGGGCGATAATGGTCAGCAACAAGGATTTCCTATTCCTACTAAGTATGTTGGACGGATTCAAATTACACTTAGGATGGATAATTGCACAATTCCTTCTTTATCAAGGAACTGACCCCAAGGTCGAGGTACTATTCATTAGACCATACATTACAAGACTTGCCAAAGGGATAAATGTATTATCGACAACAATAAGAGGAATGATGGTGGCTTCGAGTTCAACCCCTCATCACTATTGTGACCTTATGAGCAATGAAGATAGTGCTGAGCCATATAGACTATATAGGGATTAGGGTACAATGCCTATAGGACCCACCGAGGCACTAGATTCAAGAGACACAACAGACCCAACAGAGCACCTCCACCTCCTCCCTCCATCACAGTAGAGCACCTACAAAGACCTCCACCATCAACGACTACATTCACTAAGGCGCACCGCACTGCACTTTACTAGCCGGTGGGCGGAGTCGACTTTGTCCTCCGCAAATGGAGCCGACTACCCATCACGACATGGCCTCCTCGCCCACCGACGCCATAGACCGGATCGAGAGGATGCGCCATATCTGATGACAAGGATGCCGCCGATAACGGCGATGAGGACAATTTCTTCAGTACTTGATCATCATCTCTATCTTTTATTTTCTTTTCACCACTTTTGTACTTTTTTTTCACTTTAGTTGAGTCACTCATTAATAATGTTTTAGTCTTAAATATGCTATGGGGTTTTACCTTTCTTTGCCCTCAATGTTCTTCAATAAATTGAGATTCACACTTGAACAACACAAATGAAAGGACGAGAACAAATAAAGAACCACAATGAATTAGGGTTATCTTCCTCCCATCTTGCCTCTCACGTATCATATTCATTTTAGTGCATATATTGTGTGCATTATAGACAAATACACCATTTAAGTCCTGGGAGGGATTATTATCAGCTTAATATACATTGACATAATGGGTGTTGATTTAGGATGATCTATGAGAAAACTGAAAGGAGTCCCCTTTGAGTCTACGTTTAGTCTAGGTTAATATATATATATATATATATATACATATATATATATATATATATATATATATATATATATATATATTCTGCCTTTACTTGACACCTCACAAAAATTTTGTGCACAAATCTTGACTTTGTTGTCACTTGCCCACTTAGGTTTGAACTCCAGTTAGTCTAACCATTAGAGGAGAGCTGATATTTTCTGATTATTTTGAAGAAAAAAGGAGAAAAAGAGAGAGAAGAGGGAAAAACAAAATGGAAGAAAACAAAAAATAAAGAAAAAGAAAAATACATTTATTATAGCTGGAATAACTGGTAAGTCGGATCCGCCATGATACCCTACCTAAGTTGGATCCATTAGGGATGCTCTACCGGTATAGAAAAGATGGTAGAAAGAGCTATTATCTTTGAAGCGTGAAAACCGCTCTTAAGTAGTCATACCTTAGGCATCACAAATGTTCACTAGATGACCTACCAGGAGAAAAGGCTACCTCATTGGATGTATGAAGAAATTACCCCCAGCTTGAGGAATAGAGAGCAAATAGTTTAGCAAATAAGAGAAGATCTAGACCAGCTGGGCCAGACTTGAGCTAGTAAGTGGTACCGTTGGAAAAGGGTTATACACACACATGTGGGGAGTCTCTTTACAAGGTAAGACCTATCTTTCATAAAAACTTGCAAGTGTGCATCCTCGACAAATGTGTTTTCCCTGTTAAGCACCGCAGGGACTCCTCCCCCTGACTTTTTTGAGACCGTAAGATCAATGCGACCTCCATCATCTTTTGGGATCCATATATTTCTTTTGCTTGAGGACAATCCAAACGCTCAAGTGTAGGGGCATTTGATAAGTGCATTATTATAAATTCTCCTTATCATATTTTATATGCACTTATCCCATTTTCGGGCATCAAATTCTCTATTTTTGTACTTCCTAGGGGTATTACTTTGTTTCTTTGGAAAAGTATAAACAGGAAACCAGGTAAAAGGAAACAAAGAAAATCTTAGACGATGTACCCAAATCAAAGCAAAGCAAAGACCACACTTGGCAGAGAAGCTTGCACTACGGCCGTATTCTCATTAAATATGGCCATACTTCTAAGACCTGCAACTCTTTGGATAAAGCACGATCAACCGTGGATGTGCAGCTTATGAAGAGCACGGGCATGCTCCGACATTAAACATAGCTGCGTGGCCTCAAGCTTCAACATCGGGCGGGCTTTTAGATGAGCATGTCTGCGCGCTTCCACAGATTAAAATTCTATAAATAGTCAGCCACGTGAAACCCTAGTAAAGTTAAACTTTTGGCAGAGTAGTCTCTCACGCCATTCTTGCCGCAAAGCTACTAGCCTGTGGTTCCAAGGAAGAGTCGAAGGTCGTGAGGGAGATACCCTGTGAAAGATTCTTTTACTTTGCGTCCATCTTTATTTCAGCTCTCCTTCTTTTGTATCTTAGTTATGGTATCTCTATAGCATGAGAGGCTAAACCTTCTATGGTTCCTCGCATACATTTAAACCCTAGGATAAACTTGCAGGTTTTGATTGATTTTCTAATATGATTTGGTTTTTGCTTTTTATAATGTGATTCTTGATTAGTATCCTCATTGTTTGTGTTTACAACTCAAGCGTGGTTTCACTTGGCGTAATAGTTTCCGACTCATCATTTATTTCCCTCAAAGGGATAGCATTAGCATAATATTGTTCCGCTTTGGATGGTCAAGTGTGGTTAGTATTATTACATTAGCCGTAGAGTTGTTTCCTCTCTCTCGATATCCTTGTGTAGTTTTCCATGCATAGGTTCGGAGTCATCTACTCCTTAGTGTGGGATAGAGCATCTAGTATATACCCGATGTTTATGCGTTGCTGATTTTAGGACGATTTAGGAATATTGTATTAGCCTAGGGATTCATCTAGATAGGTCGAGCTAGACATGGAGTCATGCCACAGTTTTCACATGCTAGCATCAACCAACAGATGCATTTGTGCCACATTGAAGTGTAAATTGCTATATTATCTCAAAGAATTCAAGTTAGTGAATTAGCCAAAGCCAATAGGAATCATTCACCACGCAAGGGAATTCTAGGAGGATCATGTGATTTGAGGTTCCAGATATCCTCTCCTGATTTCCACCCTAATCCCCAATTGTTCAGCATTAGTCTTTTAATTAAGGACATCCAATCCACACCAATTGTCAGCTACATTGTTAGCGTTAAGCTTGTGGTAATAAAGGATAATTAGTACAAGTATCCAAATTCTCGTAGAGATCATCACTATCCTACCTTTGGGTAACTCTTTACTACTTGGATTCGATCCCGTATACTTTTCAAGCTAGAGATTGTCACACATATTTGTGGTTGGTATCACGTACCGCTTATGGCGCGTCCTCCCACCTTTGTCTCCCATGTATTTTTTCTTCTCATATTATTGAAAGGACTCCGGCTATTTGTGTTTCCGGGTTTCTCCTTCTATTTCCTCCACCTCTAAGCAAGGGTGGTCTCATCCTAAAAGATGTCTTCCAGCTTGGTCCTTTAGTAGTTCATCTTGCACAAAATGCTGGGGAAACGAGATCTGCCACATATGGGATCAACAAAGTGGTAGGAAATTATTAGTCTCTATTGGGTGTCATATGGCGTGATTGAAGCTTCTGAACCTCACTCGAATCCCGCCTATTCTATGACTCTTTAGTGTTATCCGCCCGCCCCGCCTTCCGATGTCAAATAAAGCCTTTTGCTATTTCTTTCAAGAACGGTCTCCCCCTGAGGATAAGAGGTGTACCTCTACTTGATCGTCTGTGTCTAGTATGATTAAAGTCTACCGAGAAGATAAACTTATCTACTTTTAACTAATATGTCCTCAATGATTCTTCATGGTTGGGATGCATTGATCGGTTGGCCTTTTGTAGTAAGTTACCTTTGTTGGGCTTGGGTTCTCCTCGAAGTTGTAATTTCTGCAAAATTTAGTATAGTGCATTTGATGTTGACACTTGCCTCCAAGATCCTTCTAATGCATTTCCTCATCTACCAATCCTCCGGGACAGTAGTATAGGATTATGTAGCCTCCTTGGGTCTTTTTCTTTCTTTTGGGATTATTCTTTTGGGGAGTGATTACGTAACATTGCTCACTTAGAGTTGCTTTGGACATCCCCAAGCTTCCCTTTCCTCTTGTTAGCTGAGAAGCTCTTTCAAGCAACTTTACGATCTTGGCATCCGGAGAGAGCTCTCCCACTCTAATGGGAGCATTAATGTGCAAAGATCTTGAACATCTCTAGAAATTTCTTGAATCTCAAGCTTCCTCTTGTTGGTCCTTTTTCACTCTCTGGGTGGTAGGTAAGGTAGTTTTGGTTGGTATTCTTACACCATTGGAGCTTGCTTTTCTCCCTTTCCTTTTGCTCGATCTCATTGTCTCATCGCATCACTTCCCTTCCTTTTCTTCTTCCCTCGCTATATCCTTTTGATTTTTTTGGTTGGAGGTGGTGGGATAATTTTGTTCCAACTCCTAAGTGGTGATGGCCTTCATTGAT